>JANJYP010161442.1:0-17186 GCA_024605115.1 Rastrelliger brachysoma
GTGTCTTTTTTCACATGAAATCACATTCTTTTGGATCCTTGAAAATCTACCCCAGTCTCTACCATAAATGGGGAACTAACTGCTTGTGCAAAATAACAACTATGGCACAATATCAAAACTATGTACATAGAAGGCAATATTTGATAAGTGGTACAAAATTGTATAGAATTCCACAAGCACATATATATTTTTATACTATTATACTACTATATTTACTAAATCATTTGGATATAGTTTATATTTAAGCTTGCACTGCACTTAAATTTGATGGTTAAATTTGATAGTTTCATATTTTGTGCTATCATAAATACGTTTGATATCTCTACTATCTGTGATATTTTATGAATCTTGAATGGTGTTGCAACTGCAATTATTAATTAGAAAAACAACATAATTAAACAAAAAAGATCAATAAACTCCATAGTCATGTCATAGCTACATTTACTTAAAGTATAGTGTGTATGAGTTTATGTTTAACACACACACAATTACTATACCATGGGTTTATTGTTAAGTCATTTGTTTATGTTTATATTTATTTATGAGCACTTTCTTAAGGTCTGGTTGGTTGAAAAACAGCATTTTTATGTATGTAATAAAAATCTATACATACCTCTGAAAATGGTTATAATAAAATGTACTCTAGTGGTACTACTACTACTACTACTACTACAAATACAATAGTTGATAGTAGTAACATTACTACTACAACAATACAGCTGTATCATATCATACATCTAGACACTGTAGAGTGTAGACACATTTGGGCATGCACAAAAACAAACCACACAAGGCATATGGGTCATGTATGTGGTGTCAACAGACCTGGCACATCATAAGGGCTAAAATTATGAGAGGAACCGAGAGCTCTAAATACCACAAGAGGGTCCAGCACAGGAGGAAAGAATCACTCATCACAGAGACAAATGGATTCTTTGCCCACTGATAGCTAAATGCTGTTGGGACAGCTATTTTCCTGGACGTCTGACTTCCTGTTTTGGCCGGGGTTCAGCAAATCACCAGTGATATCATTAAAACAGTGCCAACAACACCACTTCCTGTCAACACAAACATTCACCTCAAATTTATAGCCTTGGTTTCCTCCTTCTCACCTCTCAAGCAAATAATGTTGTTGCATTGAATGAACTTCTCTTCTCCGACCCCTTTCCTAATTCTCATAAGTCATTCTAATCTGATTAGTGTGAACTGACAAGACGGAGCATGTTTGGAGGAAGTGAAACGTTCCATTTTCGTTCTCCTCCAAACTGCACATTGATGATGTCAGGGGTGATATATCGACCAAGAAGCTGGGAACCTAACCCATTGAAGGCCTCTCCTGCTGAAGGTGTTGAAATGCTTGTAAGTCTTGAAATGCCAGTTGAGACACCAAGCTCCCCTTTCACATACTGTGCAGCTAGAGACAAGAGAGCTGACAAATGAATGCGTTGAAACATATTAACCATCTCCCTTTGTGAGCAGACAAACATTTAGTCTGGCTAATGACCCCTGAGGATCAAAACAAATGCAGGGAGATAAAGACGGGTAGAGGAAGGAGGAGGGAAATGCTAAAAAGAGCTCATTGACCTCCAGGAGGGTTTCACAGGGTTCACCGGTGCCAACAGCTTGTTTGGTTTCTGTGGGTTATATGCATATGAGCATAAGTAGATTAAAGTTAGAGGAAGTGAAAGAATACCTGTTCCTACACATTCAGTTGATGTTTAGGAACATACAGTACTTGCATGTGTTCTCATGAGTGTGTGTGGGGTGAGGACAAATCCAAACAAAGACTTTGGGTATCTCAGTCTCTATCAGTGTTCATCACAATAAACAAGTCACTTAACATAGCGCTATCTCGCTTCTTTTCTTCCCCTCAAACCCACATTGACTCTCTATCTAAAATCAGTGATCGCACCAGTAATGTTATGATTATATAAAACGCATTATGTGTTGTATGTTATCTGTCCTTCTATCAAAACTAACCAGCAGCTGCACTAACCCGTCAGAGGAGGTCGTGAAACGGATGTGTCATTTTTAGCACTAGTACAACACACTCCTCTTGTTTGTCACCTTTCAACACAACATCCGTTAATGTTTTCATAGGGTCTTTGTGGAAATCATCGGATGCAGTCAGACTGAGTCTGTTGTTGTTGTTACAAAAACTTTGCATTCATTTGTTTGTGAGTGGAAGTCCACGATTTGTAGGAATTGGACAAATATTAAAGCAATGGCCATTATTTTTAAATATATGAAAGCATGACTGAAGTTTTTATCATACCCTTAATTAAAGGGGACATTTCATGCAAATTTCCAGGTCTATATTTATATTGTGGGTCTCCACTGGAATATATTTGCATGATTTACAGTTTCTATCTGTACACATTTAAGCCAAAATATGATCACAAATATGAGAGTGGACAATGTATACAACACATGGAAAACCTTACTAACAACTTTAGCAACTAAGGCTATGTAACAGATGATCATTTAGGGCCATATGCAATGTTGGTATGAAAGAAATAAAGATATGACAGTTTGAAGCAGTGGATTTTGACTTTCAGGCAGCATTTCTACATATATTAACCTCATGTTTAGCATATATATCTGACATCAAAGCAGTATATAATTAGCGGAAAACCATTAGAAAGTATCATATGTCCCCTTAAAAATAATCTACCCAACAATGAATATCTGACATTTTGGCTAACTAATGGCTGCTGAGAACACAATACTGATATATCAACTTTTTTAGTTGATATGGCTGATACCTTTTGGTCCCCACATAGCATTAGGGAGCAATATTATCTGATTGGGGCTCTATTTTGATTCTTATATGCCTGCACTGGACAATGCAAATTCATAATGAAGATTAATTTAAACAATGTAAGTTTTTACAAAATCTCTGTTAAAAAGAGGGAAATATTCTCTACATGATGGCTTTCAATAACACACAAAATACCAAAGGGGACCGTAACTTTGGTTTGTCTAGAGGAAAACAGCACATAGTAAGTTTAATGTCATAAATAGGGCCCATTCATAGGATGTCACATATACTGATGTGTGAATATGTTGACTAACTTACAAATGGTATGATGGGTATGGACAGCTGGATAAAGTGTATTAACAAATGGATGGACAGACGAAAATACAGATACACTGTCGATTATCTAAGCATATCTTTGTTTATTAGAGCAGTGCTCATTTAACAGGCTGTGACTGTGCTGTCTGTTTGACTGACCCCCACACCAACATCAGTCAAATAAGGCTTCCTTCCCCTGATTCACGACCCCACAAACTCACCAAAGCCTCCATTTTTTTTACAAAGAGCAACAATAGGCCTGTAAAGCTGTCAAGGCAAAACTGAATTTACGTGCGACACTTTAAACAGTCGAGCTAAACGTTTCTCTCCGGGCGAGTCAGGAGAGGTTTTTTGAAAATGGGTGGTGCAGTGGGGGCCAAGAGGGGTATATTTCATGGTGAAATAGTGTGTAACAGACTCTGTGCAACAATGGTGGAGGAGCTTTCTCTTTCACTGCGACCAGACCCACTGGATCATGTTGCTGGTGCCCATTCTGTGGATCCATCATTGATATTGATTTCCAGTTGATCGTCAGGCCTCCTAATGATGTTCACCTTCAGGGCCAAGCTCATTGATTCATGTTCATGACTTGATCCATAACTGGTAATGTGATCCATGCAACAACAGTGATGCACAATTACCTCCCATTTTACACTCAAATGGGAACTGGTGAGGACTGATCAATTCAATGAATAAATAAACAGTAATCACTAATAAGGAGCACATTAAATACAAATAGGACAAAAACACGTACAGAAAAACAATATGTAAGGTTTATGTAATGTCAGAATATATTATACCATATAAGTGTTTTCACATTACTTTCACTTTAGCAAAACAATGAAAAACGTGCATATCACTTTCCATCTCAGTGAAAGCTCCCACACTGTGTGGATGCCTGCTTACCGTCTGCGTGAAATCTGTTAACACATTCTTCACTTCACCTAGTCCACTGTTAGGTAACTGCATTTCTTCCAGTTAATGATTCTGGTACTTCCTCAATTGCCGCAAAAAAACTGTCTCGCATGATATACTGTACAAGAGGTTATGATGATACAAAGATCTAGGTGATGTCCATGGTGAAATATGTTCATGTAAATTAGCTTTTTGCAAAGTAAATTAGACCTACATTACTGTAATATATTCTGTTATGAAGACATATTTCCCAAGAGTAATGTGCATTTATATCTATTTTCAACTGTCTCCAACCACATTTGTTATTGCGACAAAGGAAGGATTAACCTGGGTGGAATAGATTTCAACAGAGATCCTGGCAGTAATATTCAGAAGCATTACTCAAGAGGAAAAAGTGATGTTTATGTGCTCCATGAATCATCTGATGTGCCAGTTTAATTGTATAGGTAGATCTTTAGGCATACTTAGACATAGTTTGAGGGCAAGATCTAACAAGACTGAATCTACATCCTTCACACAGGCACACTTCTAGCACTCAAAAATTTAATATCATTCAAATGTGTAAGCTTCCTCTGCAAGTTTATTCTTCCCAAAATAGACTTGATGGGAAAATATCCCCCAAAAATAGACATGGGAAAATAAACTTTTTTTTTCTACAAGCATATTTGTCATGGTTTATATTCAAAATAGCCCAATTAATGTTGCAAAATGTTTTGCTGGTGATTTTCACTGAGGAACTGACATTAAGAGCTCAAACAAATTCCTAAGGGCTTTGTTGCAACTCGCTCCTGCTTTTCCCTACAGGCCAAGTCTGTTGCAAAATGTCAATAAAGTCATCTCTGGGACCAATATAGAAAAAAAAAGTACCTTCTTTTTCACTGATTGATCATCTGACGCTTGTGGCAGTATACTATAGATGAAACGTGTGTATACCACTCATTTTGTTGCAAAACACACAGAAAATCGCATTAAGCTAATTCATGAAAGCATAAAAGGACGCAAGCAAAGGGCAAGACCTCAAGAAAAGTTGACAGGACGTGTAAAAGTGGGACCAAAGTAGCAGACTGAAGCTGATGTGTGACTCGACTGCTGTTAAGTGGCTTTAGGGATAAAGTTAACACTTGGTTTAGTTTGGGGTGAGGTGAAGGTGAAGGGGGTGGGGTAAAGGAGAATGTCACAGGGTGGGTGGGGGGGGCACGGATATGGCTCCATTGCGTTGGGCTGGAAGGTTTCGCTGGAGCTGACATGTAATGATCTGGATCATGAACAAACATGGCCTCTTGTTGGAGTTGGTTTGTTTGAGGAGAAGATGCCACTCTGGAATTTGACTTGACATGATTAAAGAAGAAGAGACTTAATGCTTTACACAGACTGAGTGAGTTCTGTGTCCTATTCTGAGCTGTTGGACAAAACCACTGGCTGCTTTTCAAGCTGCTCCTGTTGTCTTGTTTTAAAGGCTTTTCTAGTCCCCTGCTGTTGTAAAACATTTGACCCTACTTACTACTTTTTTTTCCCCATTCACTTGAGATGATGCAGATACAGAAACGAATCAGGATGATGAACCAACTATTACCTAAAGAGAAAAACTAATAGTGTTAAGAACATTTCTGATTATACACACAAACCACCTCAATCCTGCAAATTATAATCTTTTGTCTCAAATTCTTATTAAATGTAATGTTTTTATTTAGTTTAAATACTTATTTTAGGGCTGGGCAATTAACTGAAAATACACAGAAACCAACATGTAGACCCTCTAACCGACGTAAACTTATTTATTTACAAGAGATGGAAGTTGTTATTTTGTACTTTTTGGGTGACTTACTTTTTACCTTAAAGATAAAATATGGCCTCACAAGAAGTTTTCATTTTAAGCAATGTGTGCTTTTGATGTCATTGTTGGAATTAGTCAGAAATAATTATTCTGTATGTCCTTATTATATTGAGTCAGGATATGCAATTCTTCACTGGAAAAAATATGCCAGCCTTAATACCTGAGATAAAAATAATCATTAATTAATCATAATCGAGGTACAAGCTTCAATTAATCGTGATACTGATATTAAGAAATATCGCCCAGCCCTACTTATTTTCTATTACACTACATTCTCAACAAAGTTCCAGGAGATGCGATTTCATGTCATCATCTGTAGCAATGCACCAAAAACTATGAATATATCATTGTGATGAAAATAAAGTAAAACTGTAACTATGGAAGAGTTACAGCTATCACTACATGAGAAAAACATATCCATGTAAATGAGTGGGACACAACTTGTACACATGAAATACTCCACTGTGTGAAAGTATGCTTGTTATCTTAGTGTCCTGAAATATGTAGTCATATGAGACTCTGCATCCATTTTAAGCATAGAAAAAGCAGAGAGTCCGGATCAAGCACAATATACTCTGATTATTTGCCACATCATGGGTGAAGTGACGTGAAGTGATGACTGTGTATGCTTCTGTATTTATTCAGGTTAACTACATCATCACTGACGATGTTTACAACAAAAACAAAACTATGGCGTCATTGAAAAAACCCACATACTTCAATTCAAATATTGATATGAAGCGCGTGCTGTCTGTTGCGATGTCACTGCAGTAGATTTTACTCATAAAAACATGCTCATCTTTGCATCGTCCACCAGGGTGACTTATGAATCTTTTATCAAAACTGGCCTAATTGCTTAACCATCCATGTCCCAATCCAGTGGTGAATGGTGGGGAGTGAGACTGGGCATGCCATGATTGTCATAAAAACAACAAGCAAAGACGCCAGCATTGTTCCACTTCTGACAAGCCTGTCTTTCTCTTTGCATCTACTTTTCACATGCCCCTCAGTGCTATTAAGGGTGGCTCTCTTTTTTAACAAGAAGAAAGAGGTTACATTAGTATATAGAGCAATAGCATTACAAATCTTACATTTTTTTTTCTTTTCTTACATGTGAGACTCTATAGAGTCATAACAGCTGGAGTAATATGAATATAAATCATCTATAACCAGACATAATGTTCAAATCCATACATGTATTCCATGTTTGCTGAATGCCCCCACTTTCAGCAAGTGAGACTTTTCTTCCCATCCATCTGTTTGGTTCCTTAAGTGTTTACTCTGCCTCTTCATACAAAACAAGCAGCAGCAGTCTACAGCTTCCTGTCCTCACCCTGATATGGACTGGATGAAGAAAAAAAAATCCCCCCCAAAACAACAACTTTCCCTTCTGTTCTCACTCCCACTCTCTTCGCTATTTCACAGAGGAAGCTGCTGTTACCGCTCCTGCTGCTGCTAGTGCTGCTGGAGGGTCAGAGCTGAGTAGCAGTTTAAGCAAAGTAAAAGAGCAGACGAGAGCCTGTGGGGAGTTTTTGACTCCCAAACCATCTTTCTAGTTCCTGGGAGCTGAGGAGCCAGTCCCAGGAAACTCCCTGCTATTCCTACTCTGAGGACAAAACAGCTGCAGATTCTCACTTTTCACTGACTGTGGTGTTTGAACTCTATCCCACCAAGAAAAAAAAATACCAATATTTCTACATGCAGGAACTGAAAACTGTCTCTGGCATTAAATTGCATTATTTAAAAAAATCACATAATTTGATCTTCTGTGATATTAGTTTGGTATTAACGCATTTACACCATTTTGAATTTAAAAAATATAGATTAATTTTCAACTTTTGAAATAAGCCTACAAAAATGTATTCATTTTTTGCTATTACAAATGCACCTAAATATGAAATTCTGGTTTTATCGTATTCCGTTTTGTGACTGACAAAAGAGGCAGAAGTCATTCTTCCTCCTCACAGCTGAACAGAATCCGTTTCGGAAAACGTTTTACTGAGTCTGTATTGGGGACTGTGTGTGCGCCTGTGTGCATAATTACAGATGCGCCATTCCTTATAAGCTGTCATTAGAAAAGGGAATGGGAATGACTCCAGGCTACAACCACCACGGCTTGCGGTTACGTAACATGTTTCTCTCGGATCCTGTCTTATTCTGGAGACAGCTGAACACTCATGGTCACATACAACTTATTACCAGAGGATATTTTGCTTCTCACAGAGCAGGAGAAGTTTGTTTTTTCTCATCCAAGTAAGGTTTTTCTTTTCTTCATTTCCTTTCTCCAAAACCCCGACTGTGTTTTTCTGTCTTTGTCTGGCTTGTCAGTTCAGCTGATTTTGCGCGTATGTGCTGCTGTTTTACGAGTGTCCGTGTGAGGGCGCACTGAGCCTTTTACTGCGCCTTTCATCCAGGGATGCTGGTGGCCCTCAGACAAAAGAGAAATGATATTTAGAGCTTTACAGGGGAGCAAGAGAAGGGCAGAAGGACTGGATGTGTAGGAATACATCATTATGGGACGTTTTGTATTAATGACATCCACGTGTATATGGATAATAAGCAAGCATGATTATGAATTACATATATTATTACTAAACACCACCCCTACCCCTCCCACACACATTGCCCGGTCAGGAATCTGGAGCAACATCCAGCCTACTGCAGTGCCCTTGAGCAATCTAAGCAAAACATCACTAACAGCCTACAGCGTTAGTTTGACTGCTTCATAGCTGCGTTCCGGGGTTTGTCGTTCTAGAGAGAGAAAAGACAGTGTGCCTGCGATTATCAATAAAATACAATCTTTGTTTCTTACTTTCTCTCTTTATTCATTCATTCGTGTTTTTTTTTTATTTCTTTAGTTGCCTCGTCTTCCTTTCTTTTATTTCTTTTCTTGCCTCTTGGCAACCATGCATTCGTTCTTGCTGTTAATGTTTGGGCTATTTCTCGATTCACCTTGAAAAACAGCTCTCAGCCAGCCTGTCTCCCGCGCCGCATCAAACCCAAAGCCCGACCGTACCACCCCCAGCCTGTGAGGGAGGAGTCTACTTTCCTCCCGCAGAACTGAGTGTATAACACTCTGCAGCCAGCCACAATGTGTGTTAGAGGGCTGTCTGTGCTCCCAAAGTAGATGACTGCTTCAAAATCTGGTGTCTGTATTAGTGACTGCGAGATACGAGACAAATTGTTTCGCACGTTATCATCCCAAGTCAGGACAAGGTGAGCATCTTCTCATCTCAGCGGTCATATACGTGTCTGTTATTGTGTTCTCACGTTTTTCATAAAAAAACCATGGTCTCTATTTGATTTGATTGTTGTCATTAAATTTATTATTATTATTTTATTTGTAAACAAGCTTTTTTAAATCAGTGACATTTTTGTGTGCTTGACGAGTAGTGAGACTATGCATCGCTTTACAGTTTGTGCGTCATGGTCACATTTACGCACATTCTCCTGTGAGATTTGTGTGGTTTTTAAAACCCCACAGAGGAGTGAGTGTGGAATTTAGTAGAGCAGACTGTGTGTCTGTGTGTGGGCTTTGACTCATGCTTTTTTCTACAGCGTAGTTTTCAGGTGTGATTAGATGAGACGTGGAACGGGAAGAGACGCGTTTTCTGTTTTGGAGACTAAAGTATCTTTTGTTCCCTCATAGGTTTTTCGATTGTGGGATAGAATGCCGGCGATCATAAGTAAAAACTCCGATTTGGAGTTTGACTCCTTACAACCGTGCTTCTACCCGGATGAGGACGACTTCTACTTCTGTGGTCCCGACTCTGCGCCACCGGGGGAGGACATCTGGAAGAAATTCGAGTTGTTGCCCACTCCGCCCCTCTCCCCAAGCCGAGCCGCGCTACCGGGGGAGCCGGCGACTGCCTCCCCGGAAGCAGACCCTCTGGGCTTCGGTTTGGGGGACCCTCTAGACTGGGCTTCTGAGCTTCTGCTCCTGCCGGAGGATGATATCTGGGGGGCATCTGATGATGGGGACCTGTTCGGCTCCGCTTTGGATACTAACCCCAACAGCATCATTATACAGGACTGTATGTGGAGTGGGTTCTCTGCCAGAGAAAAGCTGGAGCGGGTGGTCACGGAGAAACTCGGCAAAGCTATTTCCACAGCCACAGCATGCGGCAGGAACATGAACGTCAAAGTGCCGGAGGTGGTGAGCCGCAGCTCTGTGTCAGAGTGCGTGGACCCCGCGGTAGTATTCCCCTTCCCTGTCAACAAGAAGAACGGCAGCAGGGACTCATCTATGACCGTTAACACATCCACAACCCACGGAAGCGCTCCCAGTGACACCGGTAAGAAAATATATCAACAAAGGTCTTTGTTTTCTTATTTGCTTTTTTGGTAAACCCTAATACCAAGAAAACATCCAACACTTAAATATACCATCATGATGATGATGATTATTATTATTTTAAGTCCAGCACCCCTCCCAACTGGAGTGGCTGGAGCTTGTTCATATGACTGGCCCAGAATCGGATTACCTCGTTACATTCCACACACACACACACACACACACACACACACACACACACACACACACACACNGACACAGTGAACAGGGGTTTATGTAATCAGCAGGCCCTCATCCGGCAGATGGCAGTAAAATGGGGAATTGTGTGCCTTGAACTCAGTTGGCATCTGAGCAAAACAAAAAGACACTACCACCTGACTGCTCCCGGACCAGGTTGTAGGAAGGGAAAGATGAAACTCTGTCCAATAATGTAATAGGCTGATAACGTGTCTGGTTCAAGGTGCTGTGAAAGCTTTCATTACACATGGATTAAGGGACAATTTGCGCACAGTGGGTGAGAAATTGGCACTTATTTCAGACAGTCTGTACAAACTGCCTTCTTGAGATCAGCTGCTAAACAAATTTAGTCCTAAGAAAGAGAACACGAGTTACAGTGTACAATGTGCATATGAAAGGGAAGCCTACAACAAAACCACACACTCATGAATACAGATTGACACACTCCAGTATTGCTCATTCTTTTTTTAGGAGTGATGTAGGAAGTAGTAGATTGGAAATGAGTTGTGTGTTTAATCGCCCTAAGATTTCATCTCCCACCTATCATTGCCTACGAGTTCCCTAAACAAACACTCTCAAGTCATTATCAGCGTGTTTTCGCTGTGAAACAGTAGTACAAAGGCCTCCAGCTTGGCACACAGGCTATTGCTCAGCCTGCCTTGCCAAACACCTCCTCCACTGCAAAAGAAAGAGGACGGAGGAGGGCCCTGGCTGCTTCTTTTAGGGGGTGACAGCTTTGAACAAGCGCTCCATCTCGACAGCTGTCTCCCTGGCGCCGCTCCAGCTCTGAGGCTTAAAGTGTGGTGATCCGATCGCCTGCCGCCCCACCACCCTGCACACAGTATTCGCGCCAATGCTCTTCCGCCGCTCACAGCGTTAAGACGCGTCTTTCTTTGTGTTGCACGCGTTTTTCTCACTTTCAATAAGACACAGTTTTCAAAAGGCAACAATGTGCGTTTATTCTCTTCCTGTTGAAAAGGCAATGCAGGCAATCCCATTATATTACTTCAAAATCAGCTGTACAGATGGAAGTTTCTGGCACAAAATGTGTCTGGCACTGGAAACACTTGGATTTTGTGTTCTTATAACCCCTGTCCCCCCAAAAAAAGAACTCTTTATTTCCACCTTTAAGCTAATATTTTATCTACCCAGACAGGGATTTTGTGTGCTATTCTATTTATACTCCCCCCAGCTCCAGTAAATGAGCTGTTCCATTCTGAGCAAAACACCAAACAGCTAAATCCTAGCTTCACATGTGGCAAAGCCAGCCACGCCCCCTCATCCACCCAGCTGTGCCCAGCTTTGTTTTGATGGCAGTGCCAGACTGTGTGTTTGTGTGTGTGTGTGTGTGTGTGTGTATGTGTGTGTGTGTGTGTGTGTGTGTGTGTGTGTNTCCTGGTGCAGCGGTGTCTGAAGTGGGTTACTATAAGCTGTAAAATGCCACACTCTTCAGATGCTCCTGAGCTGATAATAAGAGCTATTATCACAAAGGCATTTTAACTGGGCCTTACACTCTCTGCCTCATGATTGGCCACTTCCTCTCATCTCCAAAGGCGCCAGTCTATGATAAGTCTCAGTAGCGCTGTTCGATTTGCACAGGTATTAAGATGAGGAGCTCAGCTGAACGAGAGGAGCGAGATCTTTAACTTCATCAGAGGTCAGAAAAGTTCAAAGTTAAAGTGAAGTTCTTAATGCCTCTGTTGCTATCTCACAATGTCAGTGTGACTGGAGCTGCACTGATAGGCTGAAGGCATTAGACTAAAACTGTCTCGTCTCACCGGAGAAGATTAGTACAAGTTTTGAAGGGGGGAGATTGAATGAAAGGCAAAAAATTCAGCCTGTCTGCTCAGCAGTGAGACTCAACGTGTCATCGCCTGCAGAGTAGATTAGTTGAGGAGTGACTGACACTAAGCATTAAGAGGTTTCTGCTTGTGCAAACAGCGTTGAGCAACGCTCTCGCTCCCACACACACACTCTTGATCTTACTCACATGTATACACACACATGTACATACCTGTCACCTGCCGTTACAGATTGACATAGTGGGAATACTTGTTGTGTCAGAGCAATTTAGTCACTCACATTCTCTTTTTCTTTCCCAGAAGAGGAAGATGATGATGATGATGATGAAGAAGAAGAAGAGGAAGAAGACGAAGAAGAGGAAGAAGAAGAGGAGGATGAGGAAGAAGATGAGGAAGAGGAGGAGGAGATTGATGTGGTTACAGTAGAGAAAAGACGCTCCACAAACAAAGCATCACCCATGACGACGGGCACAGTCACAATCTCTGTGCATCCCAAGAGCCAAGAGCAGAGGGGCCCAGCCTCAGGTTTGGGAATTGTGAGCCGATTTGTCAGTCGAGCTCCTCAGGAGCTGATCCTGAAGAGGAGCTCAGTCCACCAGCAGCAACACAACTACGCAGCCCCCTCACCATATGCTTCAGATGATGATCCTGCTCCACCTCCAAAGAAGCAAAAGACATCAGATGCTCCACGACCTCCCACTAGAACCATCTCTTCATCCTCCTCATCTTCCTCCACATCGTGCAGCTCAGTCTCCAATACATCAGGGGCACGCAGCAAGCGCAGCGCCAGCGGAGACAGCAGCCCACGTGGCAGCTCCGACTCAGAGGACAGTGAGCGCCGGCGCAACCACAACATCCTGGAGCGCCAGCGCCGCAATGACCTGCGCTCCAGCTTCCTGATGCTACGTGACCATGTGCCAGAGCTGGCACACAATGAGAAGGCGGCAAAAGTGCTGATTCTGAAGAAGGCCACCGAGTATGTGAGCTCACTGGAGACAGAAGAAATGAGGCTCCAGCAGGAGAAGGACAGACTCCAGGCCCGTAGGCAGCACCTGATGCGCAGGCTGGAGCAAGCTAGGACTCGCTAATAGACAACTGCTACAACACAGAAACACTCACATATACCCTGGATGACCCCTCCCTGCCTCACTCCAGTCTGTTTGAAACACAAATTAGATTCACACACACATAGGCCTATACACTTAAGCACAGATACATAGGCCTGAAAATCTGTCATACTCACGCACACACAAGCAAAACATCTCAGAGGACATTCATCTTCAGATACCAGCACACAACATTTAGGAGGAAGAGGACGAAGAGGGGGGGGTTGCTGGAGGGATGCTCGGACTTTCACTGCCGCCACTTTTTTTGCACATTTGTTGACGTTAAGAATGTTTAGGGTTTACTTTTTCAATCCAGTCACATTGAGGAAAGATAAAAAGAGAAAAGAATGAGGAAGGAGAGAGGACACACCTTTTTTGGTCTTCCTTTCCTCTGACTTTTATATCATTTCTATTTGTATCATGTGTTTTTTTTGTACTCACTGTGACACCAGCCTGGAATCAAGTGATTCCAACAGGGACGGGTGTTAAAGGGCACTTTGCTTGGAGAGTTCAAAGTTCACGTACAGAAGCAGTGCACACTTACTTTGCCTTCACCACTGCAAAACTGAAGAGACTATGACGACTTGAGGTGTTATGGGTCACATAAACAATGCCACTACAGGTTCTTTCACTCACTCCTCTCTATCACACTGGTGCTTAAACCAAGTCAGTGGATGTATAACTGTGCACCTTGCTAGCCGACACTTTTGTATATAACAATAGTGTACAGACAAAATACACTCAGATCTGCCTTGTTTTTTATTACAATTTGTCCTGGGTTTTTTTATACATGTCAGGAAGCTGCCAATAACTAGACTGGAAGTTTATATACCTTTAAAAGTACTGTAAGGCCTCAATTTTTGAGAGTCATGAAACTTTGTAATATAACAATATATTGGTTTTTTTCTTTCTCTTTTTCTTTGTATTGTATCATATTACTAATTCTACACACCTTTATGCTTTTAGTGTGAACCTGATACATACTAAATTTGATACTTATATTTTCGTATGAAAATGAGTTCTTGGTAGATATCACTTTATCTTGTCTTTTTTCCTTAATCTCAAATAATTCTTTTGTACAGCAAAATGTGTTCTATCCTCACGTACCTGGCCTTTTTCTTTCTTTCTCTTTTGTTTATATTTGTAACTATCGGGTGCATAGAACTGGGTAAACTGATATATGATGTTTGTTTTTTTCATTTTTAAAATGTACATTTAGTGCTGCAACTCATAGCACTTTGAAATACCTCATTTTGAAAAATAAATAGACATCGTAAAAACATTGTCTTTGTGCATTGTGGATCTTTTTATTGTCAGTGAATGTGCCAACATCACCCTTAACCCCTTCACTCTTTCATATCTGCCTCTTTCTCTGTTCATTTTGTCTGTTTGCCTCCACATTTCCGTATTTGTTTTTGCTGCTCTCAAAGACTCATCCTCACAAAGAAATAAAGAGAGTGTCTTCTGAATCCTCTCTGTCTCAGCACCCTGCGGCTACCTCCCCCTCCATAGCCTCTCACACCCACCCACACACACACCTACACACACGCACTTCAAGTGCACCGAGCACACACACCCTCTCTCCTCTCTCTACTTCCCTCTTTCACCAACACGGCTCTTCCTACATTGTTCAGGCTGTTGCCATGGAAACTGGAGCAGCTGCTGAGTGGCAGACACAGAGAGTGAGTCTTTTATTTGTCTGTTAGTCTGTGTATTTCTGCCTGCATGTGTGTGTGTATATGAATACAAATGTCTATATGTGTGTCTACCTTTTGTCCTGGTCTGTGTGTGGCCCGGGCGCCTGATATCTCCGGCGTTGTGCGCTGCCTGCCATGATGCCAGGACAAGGCTGGATACTGTTTACCAACATCAGCCACATGGCTCTGGCCTTCTCCTCCCCTCACCTCCACCTCCTCCTCCTCCTTCCCTCTGTGGCTCCAGTGTCGGGCCTTAACCCAAATATGTGCCACTCAGGAGTCTGGCCAGGCACTCTCTGGAGATGGCTGAAAGAGAAATCTGTTGCCACGGTCTGAGTAGCCATTCAGCACGACAGTGTGTTCACAGAGGGAAAGAGAAAGAGACTTGTAGAGAAGGGAATTAACAGGACATAAAAACACACATTGTTGATGACTCTGATTAATCCTTTTTACCTAAGAAAGCAATGACAGCATAGCATACTATGAGAGGGGTTTTCTTCTACATAAAGGATATATTAAAGAACTACTGGTTGAATTACACTCCCATCCTTACACAACTAGTGCCATATTCTTCACATTGAACTATTTAAGACTCCATTCATCCATAAGCGCAGCATTCAAATGATGCAGAAGTATGTGCACTATATACGAGACAGGGCCATATGAAGACTGATGACTTTGTTTTGGAGTTGAGACAGCCCAAGATTGAGCCTCTTGGTGGGGGGAGTGGAACTGGTGGATTACATAACAGGGTCTGGTGTCTTTGTGGGCACTTACAGTGCATGTATGTGTATGTGTATGTGACAGGAGTCTGGTGTCTTTGGGATGTGTGCACGTGTGCGTACATGTCCCCTCTAGGGACTTCCCCTTACCATCTGCCTAATGGCTTATCTTACTTGGTTATAGGATGAAAACAAATCCATGGACAACAACATCTCCCAGAAAATCACAACAAAATAATAGCAAAAACAAGCTATTGCACCCAAGATGTTGAGATTAGCTTTGACATTTAATAAGAAATTGAACACACACACACACACACACACACACACACACACACACACACACACACACACNACTGCCACATTTCCAGCCACTGTGTTAAAGAAACATGAAATTGCAAATACACACACCGCCGTCCTCTTCACCACAACCCTCACATCACACACTCATATGCTCATACTCATCAACTTAACTTCAACACTACAGTTAAGCTATCTACTCTCTTAAGATGAGGCCAAATGTTTTAGGAGAGTTGACATTTAGGGAGCAGCCATCTCCTTTGTTAAACAGACATATGGCCATGGCTTTTCCCTGATTAATACCCATTATCCTTCTGCCCACTGACTGCCTGGCTGGAGCTGCCCAGACACATACACAACACTACTCTAATGGGCTTACACCCCACTGACGGATGTATATTAAAGCTACACAAGAGATAATATGGCATGTTTGTGTGTTTTTTTCACAAGTTTTTGTCTGTCATCTGTTTTGAGATCTTCATTACCACCACCATTAATTGACAACACTTGCCGCAACAGTTCTATTGTCCTGTTGGACACCGGATCTGTATTCAACATGTTAACCTTCCCATATGGTGGAAACAATGGCTGCTGTGCGTGTGTGCCTGCAATGTGCCCAACCTCTGCACAAAGGCATGCCCGTCACCCATGCGCCACATTGAGCTCTGTTTGCCAAGTGCCCTGCTATCTGTGAGGGGAGTGTGTGTGTGTCTGTGTCTCTGTGTGTGTGACGGGTGGTGTCACCATCTGTTGAGGGGTCCAGTACGGTCGCAGGTGCTAAGTAACAGAGTGTGTATGTGTGTCTGTACGTGTGTGTGTGTGCGTGTGTGTGTGTGTGTGTGTGTGTGTGTGTGTGTGTGTGTGTGTGTGTGTGTGTGTGTGTGTGTGTGTGTGTGTGTATGTGTGTGCGCGCACAAGGGTTGTGGTAGGTAGAGGAGCTGTCCACAGGATGGTATCAGGCGGTATTATCACATGGATGTGTGTGCTGGAGGGGGGCGGTAAGGGGCAGTTCCTCGAGGGAACCCGTTGCCCCAGCTGAGTAATATGCAGCCCTGACAAAGAGCTGTGGAGCTACAGTAATTGCAGAGCACATAGTGGACAGGGAGGCAGGAGAGGGTGAGAGGGAGGCAGGGAGGGTGAGAGGGAGGGAAGGGAGAGAAAAGGAGGCCTGAGTGTTTGATCAAAGTTTACCAAAGTCTGAGG
>JANJYP010161457.1:0-15925 GCA_024605115.1 Rastrelliger brachysoma
TATATACATATGTGTGTGTGTGTGTGTGTGTGTATGTAATGTATGTACATGTATTCATTAGGAAGGACTTTATTTAACCATTGAATTTTAAATGAGTAGATTCTGCCATCGCCTAATTTCTTTGAAGGATATTATGTGAAGTTGTTCAGTGAGAGGTCAGTGCAGTTCCAAGAGAGGATCATTCCCTAATACACTATTACAAGAAGTATCAAGCTCCTAGTATTATAGAAATAATATACGCTCTTGTCAAAAGCTCTATTCAGAGCATGATTTTTTTTGCTCTGTGATGGTGAAATGGTGTTCATTTCACAGTGTATTAGCTGACTGTCTAAATAGTGATGATTCAGTAGCATGGCTACTCATTTTCACATGACACATGAAAGGGAGGATCTGTCGATAAATGCGACAATAACAGCAGCCCAAGTTATCTTGTGCCGTTTTTTAGCCGCATTTCGAAATGAATGTTCTCCCATTCGAGAGGAGCTAATTAGATTGTGTGAGTTGCATGATATGGGGTCCTACACATAAAAGCCTTGCTGTGGAGAGCAACGGTTGCCTGTCCCCCAGACAGTGCTGATAGTAGAGCCACTCCTATAATTCCACTCTCAAAAATCAGATCCTAATTGGGTGTCTGATTTTAGTAACTTGTTCAGCAATTTAAGAAAATTGCTTTTTGAAATGTAACAATTTCAGTGATCTTAAGCATCTCATTTCTCATTCTGTGCTCTCCACTGAGGACTGTCTCTTTTCAGGTCTCATCAAGCAGTAATTGAAAGGTCCTCCTTTGCCTGTAAACCATTGACCCCAAAGAATTTATCAGTTTTTCATTTTCAAACATAAGATTAAAAATATCCAAGCACATATATATACACTTACAAACCCATCACATATTATTAAATCTATTGTAAGTTGGCAGTGTGCAGCACTAAAACAGAAGGTGAAGGATGTTATTGAAAGAAGCACCTGCATACGGAACACAGAACCTTTTTCATTTTCTCCCTGTAACAAAAAAGAAGACAAAAATTTCCAGGGAGGCATGTATGAGTGGTGAAGTGTAGCTTAATGGGATGGTTTTATTCATCAAGCGAGGTCTGTGCACTCGTCCACTGAAAAGCTGCCTTGAGGGACAGTGAGTGATTCCGACCACTCAGCCTCATTATGGAATCATATTAATATTTAAGGAGTTAGAATTGAGGAATAAAGAGGGTAATTGATAGCATCAAAATGGAAGTGTTTGAACCCTGTTATATTATTTAAATATTTCTTAAAGTACTTCTACAATATGTACTAGAAATGCAACTAAACTAATTCTCCTTTAAAAAGAAAAGTGGTGAATACAAATCTAACCTTTGAACTTGAGCTGTGAATGGCATACTCAGTCACAGACAAGAATGAAAGACACGAATGACTGGCTGATGACTTGACTCGGGATTGAGTCATAGAGTGAGCAGTGGGGGTTTTCTCCTGTGCTGCAGCTAAGGAGCCACAGGCCATCCTTTTTTGGTGAAAGAATGGGGGAGAAAAGCAGCTCAGGCCTATTTGTTTTCATCTCCTGTTTATTTTAATCTAGATAACCCAATACACAAGGTTATCTAGATTATGTGCTCTTGAAAAGGACAGTAACCTTCAAAGTCTTCACTGTGTGTGTGCATACTTTCATGTATTTCTGTATGTGTGTGTTAATCAGCTGATTAGACTGTATGGAGGGAAAGTGACATGTAAGCATAAATGAGTCTGCAGGCAAGTAGACTGTGAATGATAATGATGCTCAGGAGTTCTACTTAGCATAACATAAGGGACCACTGCTTATGCTCATGGCATTCTTCAGAACGTAGTCAGTGGACTTTGTTACAGAGTAGCACTAATTAGGCTTTACCACATTTAGCCAGCGGCTCTATAAAAACACCATTGTGGCTTGTTTCTGGAGCTTCGGCTTGATTTAGCCTGAGCATTGCGTCAGTCGGTTATGGGGATGAACGCTAACATATAGTGTTACCTGTTTTGAGAGCAGCATATGGAGATACAGCCGTGCAGGTGTAAGCAGCCTGTTATTTGATTGTTACCTAGAGATTGATAATCATACAACAAAGGCATCAGGATGTTTCACTCTGCTTAATGAAAAGGCCTCTAATAAATGCTTTTTAGATAGAGCAGAAAAATGCCAGTACACAGATTGCTAACATATGCCAACGCACCCGTAGCTCCTTATCAAGTTCCATGTCCTTTTTTGGGGGAAGAACCATGTTACAGGCAACAGGCCTCTAGTACCAAAAAAAATATTAGTGGTGTTCCACAGAAATAAAGTTTCACAGTGATCAGAAAAAATATTATCAATCAAAATATATAACCAGGCATATTGTCTGTTTAATGTAACATCATACTGTGGCTTGCTTTAAAGCACAGAATGATTAGTTTACATACTTTATAGTTAAAGATAAATCCTTACTAACCAAACAAACACAATTTTAATATTAAGTTTTATCATGTTTTAATATGCAGACTTACAGTACTGGCACCAGTGTATTTTATCAAGTGAATGATTAACTGGTAAAGGCTGTCATGTTATACAAGCAGCTCTTTATTAGCACTGATTAGTGATATCTGTATGTTAATAAGAACTCATTAATAACTACTTTTTTGGACAATAAATTTAAAACACTAACACAAACTAATCACAACTTTTCTTTGTGGTGCTAATAGAAACTGTGGGAAATTATGACAAACACAGTAGCTATACAGAGCCTGTGTTGAATGAGGGATGTTGGATTAAGCAGCAGGGCCTCAGAATACTAAGATGTGGTGTCTATTGCCTGAGAAAAAAAACAAAACATAAATGCACTGACTGCAGCCAGTGATTTTTTCTTGTGGAGTGCCTGTGAGTGGTATAAATAGATAGCCAATTTGTAAAATCGTCCGCCTGAACATAAGCATCTTGGGCCACTCTAATTGGTCAATTTCCCGCCTGTATTGAGTGCCTAGATTGATTTATTGCCTTTTTTTAAAAGGCCGTAGGGACCCACTGAACAGCTGTGCCAGCCGTCCGTGCCGGAACTGTTATGAAAACAAGGGGCTGAGCGCTAAGCGTCGGACAGCAGTCACAGTAGCAAACGGCGAATAGAATGGAGCAGAGCGGCATGGCAGACAGCTGGCAAAGCCAGCGTCTGCTGTCTGGCACCACTGGAGATGCAGGATTTATTTCAGCAAACACTGTTGAGTGGAGAAGCCCTGCCCTGGTGGAGATCTTCCCCTTTCCTCACACAAACACACAGCAGGAACTTGCTTGATTGCTGCAATGCCTTAATCAGACGAGAGTGTGATTGGAGCCAGAGAATAGACATATTTCATGTCATGATATCCCCACATCCACTTGACATGGAGAAGGCTAAGAGAGAGCGGATTTGAGTGTTCTGTCTCTTGGGGCTTGAGTGATAGCTCCCCAACTTGAGTGTATCTCGACTGAATCTGGCTTGTTTGTAGCAATCATAGTGATTTACTCTCCTGCCTCTTATCTTGCTGAAACAGTTCCATCACACATGAGATTTAGAATAATATATCCATCTACATGTGAGTGTGTGACCTGTGTGAGATTTGCTGTTTGTTTTACTGGTTGTTATCATAGTGTATCATAGTATTTAGAAATGTGAACAGTGGACTAATCATCACTATCTCTCAAGCAGTGACAAGAAGAGGGGTGCAGTTTAGGGAAGGATGTTTTTGCAAGAAATCTCTCTGTGTAACCTGCAATGTGACTTATAGCCTGTGTGGGTAGCAACAAAAGTGTGTGATCATTATACAGAATGCTTGAAAGACTGTAAGAACATGATACATCTGCACTGCATAAATCAAAAGAATGCTGCCTTAAATCCAAGCACATGCCTGTGTTTCTCCTCACTACAACACTTTTTTTTCCCATCAGGTCTTCCCCCCCTTGTTTGATTACATTAGTGAAAACAATTTCCCATCAGATATCATACATCACTTGTGATGCCCTTACACTTTGCATGTGTTTGTTTTAATCCCAGAAAATAACAATGAGAGTTGTTACAAATAACTCTTATTGTCTGGTTAGGCAGCACTGCAGCACTCATTTGAGGCATCCCACTCCATGTTTAAGCATCTACTCGAAGCATCCTAGCCCACTGACTCTGGTCCTCTGGTGAAATGTGAGAGCAGATAAGTAATTGTCTCCTTTTTGAACTGTGATTCTTAGAAATTCCTGTATTTAGCACTGGGGATTGGGAGCCACAGTGTTCCACAGGCATTTGAATGCACATTTGAGAGAGAGAGAGAGAGAGAGATAGAGAGAGATAGAGAGAGAGAGNTAGTACTTAACTTTAGGAAATATGAGTCTGGTTGAAGATGAAAGGGACTTAATCTCAAATGCCTCTCTCCTCTACTCTTTCTCTGTCTGTCTTTCTCTCTGCCTGCTGTCCACTGGGACTGGCCCATTCCAGCACACTGGAGTGCATTATGTAATCCCCTCCAAGTCTCCACGCCCTGCAGTAATGGTTTAATTAGGGGAGGGGAAGCAGGCATCATGGCATCCCACCTGCCATCTCTTCTCAAACATCCACCAAGTGATTTCCACACCAGAGACACCTCTCAATCTATCAGTCGTCCTCCACACTCTTTGATAAACACTATCTGATTGATATCTTTTTAAGTTGTTAGCATTGTGCCTGCTGATGCATACTGAGATGCAGAGTTAACAGAGCTTGTCTGTTCATTGTCCCATGTGCAGCTTGTGGCCCAAGCCTCCTATCCTCTTTCCTTTTCCTCCAGCAGGCTGCTTCTCCACCCCACCCAGTCCCTAGCCAGCCAGTGCTGGCGTGCTCAGTCTGTCAACACTTCCACAGCACTTAGAGTATTTGAATGGAAACAGGACTTGCCAGAACAGGCCTCAGAAACAAGGGGTTAATACCAGCTCGAGTGTGATGTAACTTAGTCTGCCACACTTAAGCCTTTCAGTGACTGACTGTATTTTAATAGATATTCAGTTCCATTCCATTTGTGTGGATGGTAAACATTTTGAAATTGTTAAGTAAGAGTGTTTGTAGTTATAACGCAGTGCAGGTTTACATTGGACATTGCAGGATTGCTGTTATTATATGAGGAAACAGAAACCTTGATTTGCATTTCAGTTGCCCAAACCACCAAGTAGCACTCACTGTATACAGAAGAATTATTCGGTAGTTTATATTTAACTTTCAAATATTTTCACCTAATTTGTGTTTTCACAAGTCCCTGCGTGTTGAATATTGTCAAATTAACTTTGAAAACAGAGTGCAATTCCTTATGAAAGAAAAAAGCTGTTGCTTTTTTGTGAATTGATTTTAAACTTGCTAGAAGACTGCTTCTAAAATAACTTTGATCGGATCTCACATTTATAATATTAGCTGTTATTATTATTATTATTATTATTATTATTATTATTAAATACTATATAATTATATAATATTAGCTAATATCATAATATTAGCTAAAGAAATAAACAATATGAAAATTTTGATGTGCTTGATGATTTGCATTAGAAATTATGCATGGAGTACTATAGTACAGAGCTTGGTATGGAAACTGCTCAGTTGCAGCACGTTTTAAGCTTGATGTTCTGGTTAGTTCTTTCACAGTAACCAGAAAATTAAGATAAGGTCAGACTTTATTTGGCAAATTGTTTGTCCAGCTGTAACCTGTCCAGTGTGTTGCTCATTAGTCAACTGATTGAGATTTGAAAATCCACATCTAACCAGTGTATAATACTGGCCATAATGTTGCTTGCCAAGCCCTCACACTGTAGATGTTACTATATCATCAAAGAGTATCTGGAACAGACCACTGTACATTGTTTTTGGTTTGTGTTTGGCAATATAAAATTTTAGTTTTATACTACAAATACATTATATTTTCTTGTGCAGTTGCAGCATGTGCATTAGTGTTGACCTGCCTTTTCAGTATTTTCAAGTGAAACTTCAATGCATAGCTTTGCAACAGCTGAAAACATCATTGAGATGTTTGACTGACTGACCTGGGTTTGACTCCTGCTGAACACATATTCTGCTGTAGGGGAAGAAAACTGCTTCTCACACAAGTTTTTGTGAGTTCCATCATTCACCTGTTCTGTTTTGTGTACATGTCTTTTATCTGCAAGCAGAGATTAGGTGGGTGGAGATGAGGGAGCGGGAATTTGATAGATGTCATAACATACTTTAAGAAACACAAGGGGTCATCAAACTATAAATTTCAATTTCTGTATATAGGTGTGATATGGAGCAGAACTAGAGAACCCAAATGGATGAGACACCAGTTAACATGAACTTAAGGATGAATATTTGCTTCAGCACCTGGGAACGGGACTCTGTAGAACAGGCACCCAAGCTAAGCAGAACAAATAATCCAGGAAACAGAAGGGGTGGAATCCACAGGAAGTAGGGACTGGAAATCAAGACTGGAAGAAAATGGAGCTGCTTGCGAGGGGCACTAGGAGGCGCGAAAGATGGGTGGTGTTAAAAAAAAAAGGCCAACTGGAAAGTAGAACAGATGCTGGTGTCACAGCAACATGACAAAGACAGACTTGCTCTGGAATGGAACCAGAAGCATTTGTGGAACTGTTCTGAAGAACGAGCAGGAGGATGAGTAGACATGCACCGCCATGTGGAGCATGATCTAGACTGTTCTGGAGGTGGGCAACATAGGCAGGATTGCTCTGAAGACCAGTAACATAGGCCAGACCCAAGATGACACCAAGATGAGTGGAGCCACTCAAGAGATTGACCAGATGCAAACGGATGGGCCTGGCAGCTGGGAGACAAGCGGGTGAGCCAGTGGAGCCAGGGAAACAGGATGCTGCTGAAGCACAGCCACAGGAGACTGCTGCAACACAGGAACTGGTGACTGCTACAGCTCAAGCTCAGTGGATTGCTGCAAAACAGGAACAGGACACTGCTGCAGAATGATTGTGGTAGCTCAGGAACAAAGAACAGATGCAGGTCAGGAGAAAAAGGGAATGGGTGCAAAATAGGTACTGAAGACTGCTGAAACAGATATATAGGAGACTGATACAATACAAATGTCAAGGATTTTGCTGCAGCACAGCAATAGGCTTGACATTATCAAAGGTGGTTGATGACTGGAGAACAGGCTGGACATCTGTTGAACAGCAGAGACTCTGCGGCACTGGCTAGAGGAGACTTTATGGTGCTGGGCTGTTGAAAGAGCCTGTTCCATTGTGGAGCCTTTTAGATACTCCTCACTCTGGGTTGCAGGTTGAAGGCTAGCAGATTGGAGTGTAGGCTGAAGGGGTGTCCACAAGGCTGGAACAGGTTTCAGGCAAACCAGTTGTGCAGGCTGGATGGTCATGAAACTAATGTGCACAGGTTCAAGGGAGTTGAGGTGAGGGTGGGTGGTAAACCAGACAAGATTCAAACACATTGGCTTATCTACTGGGAGTTAACAGGTTTGGATCTGGATGGCTATTGGGGAACACAGTGAAAGGAGTCTCACAGTGAACTATCATCAACCATCATGGATGAACTGAAAAAAGAATCATTTGGATAAATTAAAGGCCAGAAAACAGGAGGATCTCTGGTGGTTCCATGGCTGAGTGCATCATCTTGTTACATGGAATGGAGCAGGTGAACCCAAATGTAGGAGCCAGAGGCTAGCCAGAACAGATAGTCCAACAAAGACTGAACATCCATCTATCCATCCGTACATACGTCTGTACGTCCATACTTCCAAACATTCATTCGTACATTTATTTTCTGCTGCTTTTCCAGGTCCAGGTTTGCGTTGGCAGGCTGAGCAATGAAATCCCTCCAATATATTCTGGATCTGCCCTGGGGTCTCTGCCCAGTTGGAAGTGCCCAGAACCATGGACTCCCATTGGAGTCTCTAAAGCTGAGCCCAGACACTCAACTAATTTACAACTAATTTAGGCCATGTATATACGCAATCTACCCCAAAGCTTGTAACCATAGGAGAGAGTTGGAATGTAGATTGATGGGTAAATTGAGAGCTTCGCCTTCAGGCTCAGCTCTTTCTTCACCAAGACGGTCTGATGCAACATCTACATCACTGCTGATGCTTTACCGATCCACCTGTCAATCTCACACTACATCTTGCCTTCATTCATGAATAAGACCCAGAGATACTGTACTGAACAACAGACAAACAGATAAATAAAAACTGGCCTGAAAAGGGAATAGAAGGGTGACTAGACCGGAGTGGGGAGGGAAAAGAAGGCTGGGGAGGAGTACAGGAGGCAATGGACTATTAGAAAATAACACAACAAATACAGAAATGATAGGATAGTGACAAAATCATGACCGCTGACACTCTAATTGTTATTCAGAGTAATCTGATTTCTCGTGTAATTTATGACACAAATCCTTTATGGACCAGAGTATTTATGAAGGATCACACAAGGCAATTTCAAATGTTCAATTTCAATATTTTTTGACTTCTCTGAGACTCCTCTGACTGAACTTGGCTGTTCAAACAACCTGTGACATATTAGAATTTCAGCAGCCTTTGTTAATATATAATAACAGAGTTTGAATTGTGCCTTGATGGGACTTGTTTATATTGGTACATACTGTAGAGAGCCCTCCAGTGCTCTTCATGTGAAGGACTTATCAATGAGAGCTGAGGCCAGCCCCACTCCAGGGCGAAAATCTGCCTCTCCCAGGAAGAGAGACTGTCCTTGGGTCAGAATTCACTCTGCTCCTAGCACAAACACATGCAAACAAATGCAATTTTTGCATAGGGTTAGCAGCACTTCCTTCACTGTTCTCACTATCCTGGAGGGCTGAATAGAATTAAGCAGAATTTGATAATGACTTATTAAAAAATGTGGCTGAATAAATGAAGTGTGTTGTGTAGCCATTAGAGGATGGGAGCTATTATGTTAAACGTTTTGATTTGTGAAGTGGGGTGTGGACTTGCTAATCCAGAGACAGTTGGGGATGCTGGAGGGAGGAATCAAGCCATGCATATAATATGAGAACATTAGGTTGATGTACAGAGACGGGTGCTTCTGAGCAAGAGAAATAGGGATGATCGATGAACTCCAGAAGGAAAAAAAGATGGATATGTAATTAGTTAGATCACCCTATATGAATATAAGATAAATCCACGAAATATCAACACCAGATAATTTTTTGTTAACTTGCAGTATTATCTAGACATCGCTGATCCCATTTCAAAAAGTCTTGCATGTAACAGATGGAAGTTAAAAAGCAATATCTTTTCATACAGATGTTACTGTATTAAAGTTTGGCCGAGAGAGGCCAGTGAGGATGGAGCATTTCTCCTCAGCATTTTCCAGACCTGACTGCCAGACTCCGTCTCAGACTGATAAATCACCCTGCCCCAGCCCTTCTCCTGTGTTTTCTTTTCAAATGTAGAATCAATGGATTTTTCCTTCATTTCATTGACCTGTGCATAATGGTGCTCTCACTCCTCCACCATTGGGAAGAAGCCCAGCGCTACAGACATGCTTGCCCAGGCAAAGGCAGGCGGCTTGGGCTTTGTGTTGCTTATTGTTCAGCCTGGAGAAATTAATGTGCTGTGAAATTAGCATTTTATCTGACTGGAGATACAGTAATGGAGGCAATTAGAGTGCAAGGGAGAAGCAGTGCTTGGGGTAGCGGAGAGGTAAGGGACAATCCTCGAGCTGCAGGAGCCCAACGGAGAGTTGCACAGCCAGCCTCACAGATAACACAATCACCTCTACCGGGCAAGCAATACAGTCTGACTAGAATGTCTGTAGGTCAATAAAGAACACATCTGTTGTATCAAATGACACTGTCTCATTTAGATGAGCTATCTGGGAAACCGTGCTGTAATGCAATATATTTTATTCATATGCAAGCATGAATTCTGATCTTTTTAGTCTTTTGAGACTGGTTGCTTTGCTGTTGACTTGTTTTGGGGGGAGGTGGGGATTACACAGCTTACAGAAGTGATAGCTGAAATGAATGGAATAGGATGGGGGTGAGGCAATGAAATAAATGCACATTTTGAGCTTAGATCATTTCTCATCAGTTATTTTCAGACATGACATTGTGTATTTACAGCTGCAGGGGCGCATTGTCAACTCTCTTTATCACGTCTCCAGATTGAAATTGATCTCTCCGATTGTGAGCCAAAGGCAAGGAGGTGGACCTTATCAGATGCTGAGGAGCTGCCAGCACGATATGTTGTCACCTGAAGCCTCATAGATTGTTTATTTATTCTTCAAAAGACTCTCTGATGTAATGCTGGAGGGGAGATGCAAACATAATGGTATGCTTAATTCTGTAAGCTGAAAGACAATTGTAGCACCAACCTTTGATACTGTTCTGGTCCGTTCACCTGTTTCTGCAGTATGCCCATGCAGTGTTATTAAACACTCTTACTGTTACTACATTCCTGTGTTATAATGTAGTTATGGAACTGTATATCCCTCTGGGTATGGTCTGAGTCAAATATTGACATGGCTTATAGTTACAACTGAAAAAAAGTTTCTTCAAAGTTCGCTGTGTAGAGCATAGATGAAGTGTTCTCTCTTTGGTCCGCATGACCTCCTGATGGTTTGTTTGTTTGGCAAGAGCATAGTCGAGCAGGTGCACAAAGACCGCTGCCAGAGAGAATATTTGAAATTATATTTTTCAACAAAAAATACCTTTCAAAGGTAAACTGAAACTTTTTAAAAACAATATCATATTTCAGCATTTTGTACCCGTAGAATGCATCTTAAATTTGAAAATAACTTGTTTCACCAGTGGGATCTAATAAAGCGGCCTCTTTTTTGCATTTCTTATGTGATTATAAGAGTAATTATGACAGCATGAACACCCTTTCTTGTTATTATTAATTCTGTAATTTTCTGCATACATGTGGGTTCAAACAAGTGTAACAGGAACTTTATTTTTTTCTTCATTTTTAAATCTGCTGGGTTGAAGCCAGCCACCCACCTCCAGTCCCCCCTCTGCTTTTCTGAGTAAAGACAGCATGACTTCTGCAGTTGGAGGCTCACGCCCAATAAGAACATTATCCCAAAGAGTGCACTGGGCTGGCAAGAGTCTGAGATAATACCCCTTCCTCTTAAACTCCACCAGCCCCAGCTCACAAAGTATAGGCAGAGAGAGGAAGACCTTACCAAATGAAACCCCACAGCACCCATGAAGCCAATTGTTCCCTCGCCATCTTATGCTTATGGGAGGAAAGCAAAGGGATAGCTAGATGTCTGCATAATATCCTTATTCTCAAACATGAGGGTGTAGTCTGTGTGTCCATTAGTGTCAACACACCAATGCTAAATGGGCCTGGGCTGTCTTTTCTTCTTAGCTGCTGAGTGTTTCTGTGTCAAATGTAGACTGTGGTAGTTGGTCCACAGGGTATTATCCATTCTGATTTGGAGGCTGTGTTGCCTCAGAGGAGAGGGAGATAGATGAGGACATGCCACAGTGCTGAGGTATGTGTATGATTAGAGAGGCAGCTCTGATACCTGTCACCAGCAGCATGTTTACGTGCTAAATGATGCTGATCGAATGGATGAATGCCAGCAGTGCAGCACATGAATGAGAGGTCTTAAGCAGTCATTTACAGTATCTTCAGTGTGAGATTAGCCACATTACACAGTGATACTTGTGAGCAACACCTTTGTCTGACAGAACTCAGCTTGAAAATACAAATGGAATTCCTGAAGCCCCGCAATTTTATTCTTACTTCTCACTCTCTCCTGCACAGCTCATCATTGTGAGTCAAATTGAAAGGCTTTCTCCTCATTAAGGCTTGTGTTGAAGTGGGCAGTGTTATACAACCCGAGTTATCTGCTCAGCACTCAGCCCAAGCTTACAGCAGACAAACCCCTCCTCTCATTTTGAAGCCTGCGCCTTCTCTGTGCTACTTCGCTGATCTCAGACCAGGTGTTGTGGCTTAGGCCAACATTTGCAATGAAGCTGAATCTGTACTGAGTCCAGCATAATCAGAACGCCCCAGGTTGAACGCTGACTTGGCCCAGGGCCTCACATCTTGTTTGAGTTAACAACACAAGCTGAATGGCCTGTTTACAATCTCCACAGCAGGGGCAGAAAACCTCACTAAATCTGTCTGGATGGCTGTCAGATGTGGAACAGATGTGCTGAAATGGAGGAAATTATGTCAGTTCTTTTTCTCCTCTCTCATGTGACCATGATGACTAAAGAGCCATGATCAGGGTGATGTGATTACGCAGAGGGAGACTCCTACTGTGGTGACAGTTGTGCCATGTCTTGTTTTTTCTTCAGAGGCTTCACAAGGCACATAGTAGGGGAACTGTTCCTTCCATGCATCACAATGCCCTCTACAGGTGTATGCTGGTTCTGATCTGATTGCTCCACAGTCTTTGCTTTCATTGTTGGTGAGCACAAACATACACATCTCTGGTCTTGATTTAAAAAATACTACAGTGACATTCTGGCACTCCTGTAAAAGAGTAGCTCACAGTTGCATGCAGCTAAATATCAGTAAAAGTCACCTGGGTAATGAGTTTCTTGTAGACATTGTTTCACTTTAAAAGGAGCAATAAAGTGGTTGACCAGTCTGTGACAGTATTAAAAATGTATGTCGTCAAAGGTAAAGGAAAGCATGCTTACTTAACCTCAAATATTTATTCACTCCCATGGACCTTGAAAGCTTCAATGTAGAGTGCTCGAAGAGGTGAAATATGGAGCTAAGCTAAAATGTGTGTGTGTGTGTGTGTGTGTGTGTGTGTGTGTGTGTGTGTGTGTGTGTGTGTGTGTGTGTGTGTGAGTGTGTGTGTGTGTGTGTATACATGTATGCATTCATGTGCGTGTATGAGGGAGAAAGAGAAAGAGTGAGTGAGAGATACCTGGTCACACCTTTATATCACTTTGGACTTCATTCTGTGAAGCTGACTTTCACCAAAGGCCAGGCAAGGATTCAGAGTGCACTTACTGCTGGTGCCCGGGGACATCCATCACAATGGTTATGATGTATACTGCTCTGTATCCATTAAGATGAGAAAAGAATATGACTTTAAAGACTGAGTCTCTCTGGCATTTTGTGTGCAAGCCCATTACTATTTCAGCAGCATCTTTATACCTTGTCCTGCTTCACTGGTACAAAATTATTTGTGTTTATCGTTGTGTATTGTGCAGTGTTCACTTGATTAACTTAGTTGTTTTAATGTATCTCCTGCCTCTGTCTCCTTGAGAGAGCTCACATTTGCTAAACATGTGCAATGTTTCAATTATAGTAGTAATTTGCCTCATGCATTGGAGGGGGAAGTAGATTATGAGTGCATGGAGAGATGAGAAGGGTTATAATGAATGTTAGGTGTATTGCCATGCGCATGTTTCTCTCACATGAGCTCATGTTTCACTCACCATCCCTCATGAGCTCTATGCACAAGCAGACAATGAGCAGATACTAAAAGACCAGACATAATGAGTGTTTTGTACAAAGAAAAATATGTATTTTTAGTGCTTACTTAACGTTTAATTAATGTAACGACATGGACAATAGGAGTATTGTCAAGTAAGATTTTTTTTTTTTTTGCATGTGGTCCTTTGTACATGCTGACATGTTGAGATGTTTCATTTTCCACAATGAGCTTTTTTCCTCTGTCTTTTGGATATTCTTAAATCTCTTATCTTATTAATCTTTAAAAAAAGAAGGCTTTTTGCCGCAGGCGGCAGAAGAGGAATTTGTGTTTAGTGGATTCCTGTTCCCAGATGAGGAGAGCTAAATGAGTTTGGAGGCTTCCTGAATGCTCTATAATTGTGATGAGGCTCTGTTCCTCTGAACAATTAAAGATGCAGGAGCCCTGTCTCTTCTGAGATCCATCCCAGATCACTATCGTTGACTCTTCCCAGTAAATCACACACATGCACACATTGTAGTCCGATGATGACCACCCCTCTCTTTCCACTGTCCAGCTACTACTTTAAGAGAAAAAGCTCAAGGTCGGCATCATGCCCAATGCTATGATCAATTTATTACTTGCTGCCAAAGCATTAGAGAGTAGAAACAGAGGACTTGCCAGTCTCCCCAGTGGTCCAACCCCCCTTTCCTTCTCTGCTCCCAGTCTCACATAGCAGGCTTTATTTGTCCCCTCAGAACAAAGCGGAGAACAAAGCTGCATAGCTGTCTGGTCTGTGGAGCTGTGTGGCTATGCTAATGTCTCTAGGCTGGTAGGAGTCTTATTGAATGGGTGAGCAGAAGAGGTAAATAAGCGTGTCTGGATGAGAGGTGGGGGCCAGCGGGTGAAAGAGATGAAGTAATAGGCTATTCCAAGGGTCAGCCCGTGTGAATGCAAATATTTATATAAGTGATTAAAATACCCTCCCCACATCCCGCCCACGTCATTTAAATGAGGAACTAAACTGTAAAACGATTCATCTCCTAAAGGCAAGTCTGAAAAAGGAAGCAGGAAGAGGCATTTGTGGGTGGAAAAAAAGAGCAAACAAATAGTGACGTAAATCTGACTCACCCGTCTTTTGCCTTCACAATGCAAAGATTAGAGCAGCAGGCTCTTTCTGGGATGCAGATTTCATCCCTTCCTTTTCTTAGACTTTCATCCCCACAGTGACAAGTCTGTGGAATTTCACACTGTCACAGCCATTTTCTCAGGGGGTCAGAATGGCTAATCTTACTAGCGATAGTGCTATTAGCATTCATTTTTACCTTTTTTTTCTTATGCTTTAATGAATAAGGAAATGTGGTCTGAGGTTGGATCACATAAAGCATATCACAACTTCACACTCGGTGCGCCTCTCAGCTTCACGTAGCCCATGATGTCAGAACTTTAGATATTAATTTTATGTTATCCTAGACAGAATTTATCTAATCAAAATGCTCATATCATAGCATCTTGTGATTTGTCTGCATGATAGGCAAAACAAATGGATTCTCAAGTCAGTTTCAAACCATGACCTGCGACAATTTGTCACAGAACCAATCGGGTTTGTCTCAGTCATCTCCTCATCTGATAACGGTGGGGAATCCTGAGGTGCAGACACTTTAACATGCAGCTGTCTAGATTTGTGTCCTGCTCTAATTGAAATCAGGATGCGATAACATGCTCATTATGAAGGCAGTCTAAAGACATGGACTCGAGCCAACGTCTCTGCCTGTGTTTCGCCTTGATACAACGTTGACGTAGCAGGCTAGACCACTTTTTTGTCTTAATTATTATTACTGTCTTAAGTAATGCAGTAGTTCATCTTACAGCACATAGACAGTTGAGAAGTTGAGTCAGTGTGTGTCTCTAGTTGCATCTGAAGCTGATTAGTCTATCATCATACTGTTGCAACAACATTGTTCCCTGTGTACCACTGCTCTGGAGTGGAGTGATTTGCTTTTTATTTTGATGCCTTAATTGAAAGGCCTGTGCTGAAATATAGCTCTGTAAAGTACCATTAACAAGTGTATCGTTACAGATCACATCCACAGGCATCTTGTTGCCCTTCATCTAGTATAGATTAATTAGATTATGGTATTTTCTCTTATGAAAAAATCAAAGGTCAAACTTGTAAACAAAATGAATCAAATCACCTGATGATAAAAAAATGTCATAGTTGTTTAATTTGATTTGTTTTCATACTCAGAGGAGGACATTTTAGTTACACATTTAATTAATCTAAAATTTAAAAAAGGATCCCATCATAAAATGAATTTTAATTACTAATTAGTAGTAAGTATAGATCAATAGTTCAATACTTTGACGAAGTATTAGGGCCAGCCAAAAATAAATAAATAAAGCCAAGCAAAAAAAAAAATTCAGGCACATGAAATTTAAAGATCCAGACATAACAAACAAATAAATAAATAAATTCAGAATAAATCAAATTAATAGCGTTGATGCCCATGACTGCTGTGATGTTTTAATAACCAGAACAAGTCTTTAAGACAAACACACTTTCTTATATATATTGAATGTATA
>JANJYP010161461.1:0-17264 GCA_024605115.1 Rastrelliger brachysoma
TTCTACAACTAGCTAGTCCTTAAACACACCAGGACGGTGAGCTCAGGTTTTCAGGTGTCACGCTCTTAACAATTAATCAACAAACACCAGGGATCAAGAGTTTCACATTCAAGTGACACTCAGTTTGATGGTTACACGTTATCTTGCCAGTCCATTGTTGATAATCCACTTACTACCACCAGACAATAATGTTCCAGAGAATCAGCTGAAAGTTATGTCACACTTACAACAATGAGGAGCCCAGAAGAGATAAGCTCTGTCAGGGTTAGAGTTAATTTCAGTGTTTGGATTAGTATTAGAAATATGCTCAGATGGGGACTGGATTTAGGATTTCAAACAGGGCCAAAATTACAGCTAAGATGTGGTCATGGCTATGATGAACATGACTTTGCTATTATTTTAATGTTTGTTATACGTTTCTCTGGTTGCCCTTGCAAACATTTTCGATTTATCTCACTTTTTTGCAGTTACACAAAACAAAACTGCATGAAACATATGGTTTCTATCTGGACACTGTTTTAAGTTACATTATAATTCTTAGCTTGACACTGACACTATATACTAATTGCTAATCAAAAGATGATGTAATCAGATATCTTTAGAGCTGCATTTCAACTTTATTAGCTGGTGTAACCCTCAAGTCAGACTCAATAGTTCAGACTTTTGTTTGACTTCAACCTAAAGATGAAAAAACTACTTGATTTGTCCATATATTGAATGACATGTGACATCTTCCATGAACTCACCTGGCTGACTTGTGTGAGTGCTTCAGCTAGTAGTTTCTGGTTGATGCCACAAAGGTTAGCCACTTTATCCTGACACTTGTGATGGACATTCATGGCACAATCTTGAAACAAAGAAAGCCTGATAAAGACCCAAGGGTGCTTACATCCAATAATTAGTCAATCATATCTGCACCATACCTTCACACTTGAGGCCTTGTTTAACCAGACCCCACAGCAGACTTCCACAGTGGTCACAGAAGGTGGGACTCATGTAGTTGTTGGTCTTGAAACGATGTGGCATGTCAATCTTAAAACGCTCCTTCTGGAACTGTTGGGACAGACTGGACTTGTCATCTCCATGAATGTCAGGTGGCGATGAAAACCTAATCAAAGGTCTGTGATACTTCATTGCCCTGCGCACCTGTCTCATCTTTTCCCTTTTTTAGTGCTTTGCTTCCCTCTCTAAGTTGGTGCTGTCATAAATGTCAATAGTCTTAAATCTTCTTGGATTCCTGCAAGAGCTACTCTGATTTAAGGTGTGTCTCTGAGTACACGCCCCATCTGTCATTCATTCACTGTGTGGGTGTGTGCTTGATCATTTCCATGTAGCCATTATCTAGGTCAGTCGGTCTTTGATCGTCTCCTAATATTGATAATCACGGAGTAGAGCATAATATTGGATGTGGATCCAGACTGGTTTGTGCCTTTGTATTAACCTCTGACCCAATTCAATGATATGATCACAAGTGTTCAGTGACAAGGAGGGATACCTTTATATCAGTTTTATACAGAGTGAGAAAAGCCCACACTAAACTGACATTTGGAGACAAATGGAGAACACTCACAGTACTTTGTGTACTGCACAAATATGTGTTACGTACCACAGTATCCCGACTGTTGGCAGCAGTACCAGTACATCTGCCGATGATTTTGTCTATGCATTTCTTGTGGATGGCTGCATTACACTCTGGTAAAAAGCAAAGATGATAAGATAATGGAGAATAGTACAGTATAGAACTATCTTTTTATGGTTAAATGCAAAATTTTAAAATACACTATTATGTATTATTAAATGATTGTACACTTACGTCTGCATTTATACCCTTGCTTATTGAGGCCCCTGTGAGAGACAAATAAACACAAATGGTTTGTATCATTCTTTGATCATGTGAATGTAAACAATGCACTGATTAATCCTTTGTTAGTGATAAACACCTGCAGTGCACCCATGTGCATCACAAACGTCCTCTCAAGTGAGATTAAAAGTGGCCTCAAAGCAGATGAGTGGAGATCTGCCATCAGTGGATGAACATAATTATTGCCACAGATGCAGGAAACAACTTAAAAAGAAAGTTCCCCTTTATGGTTTTATCAAAAACATTCACAAGCAAACAGATTGTCTAACTCAAACCTGACAGAAAGCAGCTGAGTCACAGAATTTAAGAAAAATCCAAAATACGTTTCTCCTTGCTGTTATAGCATATTAGACTAGTGGTTTATAAGTTCTCGTTTATCTGTCTTGAAGGTTTGTTTATAGACTCAAGTGTAGGCTGAACTGACCAGACAAACTCTCTGCACACAGAGCAGAAAGTGGGCTGTCTGAAGAATGTGGCGATGAACTCATGGTTCTTTATGAAGTGGATCTTTGCCTGCTTGATGGCCCCTCGTCTACGGTTCAGGGTCGGAGCCTCTTCCTCCTTTACAGCCTGTTTACTCTCTTCCAGACAGACAGAGAAACACAAATCAGTTATTCCCCAACAACACTGCAATGGATAATTAAAGGTCACTCTGTATATGTCACAACTTGATAGGCTTAATGATAAACTATGGGGACCAAAAGTAATTGCTCATGTGAATGCCTGCTAGTGATAAGATTACAACAAGTGGTGGGACAGTACAGGGGAAAGAGGGGTTTAAAAACAAAGTAATTAAAACTATCAATCATGAAATCTCTATTCTTTAACTTTGACATTGAACAAATACTATGTTGATGAAGCTTTACCTGTGGGGTTAGAGATACAGAAAACAGTCTTCCCCATTTTCACACTTCTCAAGCACTTTAATCTTGCTCTGAAAACCTATTTTCTCAAACAGCTTATTACTTTGCACTTAAGTCAACTATATAAAAGAAAGAGAATAAAAGAATGGGAATGCTTCAATGTTATGTCCTTTCACCTGTATCTCCTCCCTCCAGAAAGTACTGCACTGCCATCATCACTTTCCCAGAAGGATGGAGATCCACCTGAACACACAAACACACAGTTAGACACAGAGATAGCCTGAGATATTATTGCTCAACATGGACACTGGACCATCTGATATGTCCTACCCAGAATTCAGCGCGCCCATTGGCTTTCTTACAGCGCTCAGCCAGTACAGACACACCAACAGTGACCTCAGCCAGTGGCTCCTCAGCTGTTTTCATCAACAGTACCTCAAGCACACGGCCCTCATAGATGTGAGCATCAAAACTGGCTTTCCATGCTGGATACATGGTGGGTTTCCTCTGAACAAGGGTCTTACCTCGTTCTAAGGCAAGGAAAATGGACAGAGTGAGAGAGAGTTGTTTGAAGAACAGGAAACCACAAGACGGAAGTAGCAGGTTTGTCTACAGAAATTGCAACTTCTGTAAAAGATAAGGCAGTGTAGATTATTACAGAATTTCTTACCAGTAGTCAAAGCCTCCTTCATTTTGATTGCACAGAAGGGCGGATCAGCCAGGGGTGGCAAGGAGCCCAGGTCATATGAGTTAAAGGCAATCCTCAAGAAAGGAGCCATGGTCACGAGTACCTGGGTCACCTTATAGCAGATATGGACAAACACAGTGTTAGCCTGGTGACATGTATCTGCAATGGCATATTAATTTCAAACATAGCTGTAGTTCATCACCCTATCCACCTACGCATAAATGCAATAATGTAGACAGTAGCATAGTGTTCTGTATCAATACTGCTGGTTCACATTAAGACATAAAGATAAGTGCTATTGATTGAGGATAGACTGCATAATCTCTGTGTATATATTGTGAGACTAAGCATCATAGAGAGAACATAGACTTTACTTTCTTAATTGAGAATTTTATTATTATGCACATATATCTGACACCTTGTTACACACAAGCATGCGCACACAAGACATGCTTTGTCAACAAGGAAGAAAAAAAGGCTGTTGATCCGCAGTTATGTCCCTATCATAGAAATGAGAGAAAATTTGACTTTGGCTGCAGAGTGACTTTGAATTTACTGTTTACTGTACTTTATAATCTCACTTTGACACATTTTAGCTCAGTCACAACCACACGGAGGAGGGACACAAACATTCTCACACATTCTCACAAACCATCAATAACACCTGCTTTTATGTGGAGGAAGAAAAGTGTGTGGACTATTGAATTGCATTTGTATTCCTTCATAAACTAAAACTAAAATAATCAGTAGATTAAAAGATGATTCCTTGTGGATCAGTGGTGAATATATGCTGATAATGACATAAGTGAGGGATCTGTATCACACTACATGCAGGCTCTAATTTGATGCATGACTTGCTGCTCTAATAGACTTACATGAGCAAGTTCTGTTCTTCCCTAACAGTCTACACACCACCACTTTCTGTAAAACACACACACAAACATACAGGTCACGCCCTACAACCTCATATGTTTAGTTGACATTTGAGTCACACCCATACTTTTATTTTACATATCTATTCTGTAAATTCGACACCCCTGTGTGTGAAAAAACAACGACAATGTCATATAGATAGCGCCATTCCTTAGTTTAGGAGTTAGTTAGTTCTAGTGCCCCCGTGTTTTCTTGAGTGTGTAGTTTCTGAAGCGTTGCAGTTGCAACACAGTAGGTATGTTTGCCTCTACTACAAAGGCGGAGCGAGCCTGAACATGTCCCTAATCCAAACACAAGCATGCAGTGCTCCACGGTAGGCCTAGCTGGTATTCACAATCCTAAACCCATAATCGCCCACGCTGAGACCAGAAAACTAAGAAACAAAAAAACATGCAGGCAAGACAGAAAGTATGCAATCAGAAGGGAGGGGGATGACCATGTTCACTCACACACTCACTGCTGCTGTGAGCTGTGTTGTCAGGCTTTCAGAGTTAATCAATAGCGAACACACCGTGTGATTGAGGGCAGTAGAGATTGATTACCTAGCAAACTGTTCATGTGCAATTTCGATTTGTCCCGACCGTTAAATTCAGTAGTTATATGTGCCATTCACTAGTGTACTGTAATTTTCAACAATAACTACAGACTTCTTTATCATTTTATAGCTCACATCCTGATTAATGACTGACACTAATTAAGTCACACATTTGATTTCATCTTTTCATCATAACACCTAAAAACTTAGTTAAAAGCCTAAAAGATAAACTTGGTCTCTTATGTTCTTAAAATAAAAAATAAGCAATCATAACACAGGTATTAGATGCATATTGTATAATAAAGTTGTATTAATGACATGAGTTAATTACGCTCTGAGTGTGAGTAAATTGAACTATAACTGTAAAGCTATTTGAACTTATTAAATAGTGAAGGAGAAAAAACCAGGGGGAAGTCTTCCACCAGGACACAAAGAAAAAGATATAATAGACAGAAACCGAGAAAGAGTCTGTACAGTCATCAGTACTGTGATATGTGGTATAGATGTTAAGTAACACTTCAAACTATTTCACAGCAGGTCCCAATGTAAGCTCATACAGCCAGTCTGCTGTCACTGCTGGTGAAGTGAACATGTCCTCCTCACACATGATAATACACACACACGTGGTTTAAGTGCTGCACCTATAGACTTACTTTCCCCTAACTTTTGAAATCTGCACACGATGTTGAGAGACAAAAAAACACTGTCGAGGAAGTCGCGAAGTCCACGGAAGCGGTTACAGTGATTCAAACGATGGCCATTTGCAGAGCATCAGCATCAATCTGAGGGATCAGTCAGTGCATTTGACTCTCTTTCAGGAACATCATTTCCTCAAAAGGAAGTGGTTGATTGTCAGTTTGGCTGTGCGCAGATGTCACCTTAAGACTCAGTCTGCAACCACATTATATCCATGATAAATAAATGTGATGTTTAGTTTCACATTTACTAAGTTCTGTAAGGACTTGCCCGCATTCCTCTTAACGCCCTACAGCGCTTTCTGTGATCCGTGAGATTCAGTGACCTCAACACTGTCCACACTTGGCTATAAGATAAAATGTGATGCCAAAATTTGTAGGTACATAGCATCCTGGTTTGAGACCAGTGATGTTTGCGACCAGTCGGGACAGTTGGGAGAATCCTGACACCACCTGTCATTATTTGGCCAGCCAATGTTTTATGGTGACAAACCATAGTCACCATAAAATAATCTGACAGGTCACAGATTCCATCGCATGATTTCTGTCTTAAATATCACCGTTTCACTCATCTAAAAAGTTGGTAGACCATGCTATTTATATTCAAATCAGTGAAAGGTAGTGGGCATTATGTTTACTTATAGCTATAGAGAAAACGTCGATATAGTGTTGCCGCTGCCGTGAAGTCCGACGGAAAGACTTAAAAAGACTTAACGCTAGCTAATGTTAGCGGCGGTGGTTATGGATAAGTAGGTAACGTTACACTTTGCTTCCCCATAGATGACAGAAAAAACAAGAGGGTCCTTTTTGTTTTGTTTTTTTGTTTTAGGACAACTTTCTGCAAACTTCAGCCGACAAAGCGCTTAAAGTCTGTGAAAGGCTCGACCAAAAAAAGTATAATAATGGCAGTCTCACCTCGTCCTGCAAACTCTGCGCTGTTTCTTTCCTCCCTCACGACGAAAAGTTGCTCTTTCTCTTCCCCTCCTTTTTTTCGCTCTGTGATTCCGTCGATTGAGGAAGTGTGGCGCGCGCTCTCAGGCTTTCTCGACAAGCTGTGACGTTTACCTGCTATACACACACACGCGCACACACACATACACACACACTCACGCACACGCACACACTAACGACGCGGTATGTACCCTAGTCCCTGCACTGCACCCAGCTGCCCTATTTTGAAAAGAGGTCCTGTGAGTTTTTATAAAGCATTTTTCCACATGGATTGAACCATTCATAGAAACATGCCTCAGACACACACATGCCACTTTCGATTTTAATACAACGTGGGCGCTTAACGTAATTGTGTGGGTGGGTTTATTACTGCAGACCTGTTGAGCACCTGAGCTAGATAAATCTGCCCGTGCCTTTCTAGATCGGCATTGCTGGCGAGTGTGCCCTAGATTAGTGTAGCATTGCCTTGTACGTGGTGGAAGACTTTTTTTTTTCTCAGAAAAAGTGTTTGTGTGGTAGGGGGTGGGGTCACGTGGCTGGTAGGCTGCGGGGGTAGGTTTAAGGTTTGAGCTTTGTTTCTGCTGGTGAGGAGGTGGCAGATTTTGGCTTCTGCAGCTAAAGCATATTTTCGTGTTCTACAGTAACACCATCATTTCCAATTATCTATGTCTTTTATTTATCTCGCATGCCTGCATTCAAATCCCCGACCACCCACCCACCCCATCCCCCCGCCCCACATACACCTTCACACATCCTAATATATGCATGAAACTCAACATTAATGCCAACTGAGCTATTCTCATCATGATGACACTAATGAAATATTGGCTGAGGTGAAGCGAGATCTAAATGAGGAATGCATCAGATAAAGCCCTGCAGGGTTGAGTCATAATTAAATGTTTAAATGTTTCTATTTCCAAGTATGAAATTGTTTGTAACGCTACAAACCACCACAAAATGTAGCACAGCTTTAAGATAAACTTGCCAGGAACAGACAGACAGGTCACAGGTATGTCAGTGATCTCCTTTCTTACATAACGGACAGATTCTGACTCATTGCAGACGCAGGAAGTCTGCAGCGAAGACTAGGTGTGTGTGTGCATTAAAGATTTCATCGCCCAGCTGCTCTTCTGTGACTGACAAACGCATATTCAAAGCTCAAGAACCCTCTCCTTCTGTTCTTCATTTAGCACACATGCACATTGCCATGATCCACCCGTGGGATGTATAGGCTGTTTAAATGCAGATGTTAAATTTAGAAATAAACAGCTGCAGGGCTCCGATGTCCACCTATTTATGTTCTTGGAGCTCTGCAGTGTGCCATCTGTTTGTTTTTTAATTTCATGATTTGCTAACTTTCAGATTAGCACTTGCTTCTCTTTGGTTTGGATGTGCATGTACACTCCTGCTTGGATGTTAAATTTAGCACAGACAGCTTAAAGAGAACTGATAACAAACAATGTATGGACTATGAATTGAATAGCTGAATGGTTTATGATTTCAGGAGCACCTCAACAGTTCCCAAGATGAATCAGAGGGGTCACAGGAAAAGTAAAGCGAACAATGGTTTCATTGTTTGGTTGGTCATCTTACAAATCATGTCAATGTGAATACCACAGCTAGGTGTCACAGGTAGACATTCTTTTATTTTAGGAGATGATTTAGACTGTAAAGCACCATCTATAAAACAGGCAGATGAGGAAATAGTTTAATCTTGAAAGATGCATGAGGGTGTGTGTAATGAATATTAGTTCTTGTTTGCAAAGCATGTTGAGTAAGGCTTGGTGACCAAAAATGTCACACTCCTTCTGGAGTAGCAAACAAGATAATAAAATAATAAGGAAATGTGCATAGAATGAGAGTCACCAGCAGAGCATTACACAGCATTCAGTGCAGTAGGTTCATGTTTTTAGTGATTCATGAGTTTCTTTACATCATACAGTATTGTTTTAGAGTATAATTTTAATAGTACATAAATGTGGAAAAAAGGTTTCATGTCATTGGATACATTACCACACCAGTCATATAAGCCAACATGTGCAAATGACAATCAGAATCAGATAACTTTATTTAGCCCTTTGGGGCAATTCAGTTCAACCAACTCAGTTTGTTAAAGACAAGAAGAAGAAAAAAGAAAAGAAGCAGACACGGGCACAGACAATAAGTGTGGCACAGATTGTGGTACACAATAATAAAAAGCACAGTAAATAAGCAAGTAGGGGTTTATATGGGTTTAGTTTATGTGTAGGCCTATGGAGCAGTGACTTCCTGAAGGTTCTGCTCTGGTTGCCTGGCAACTGCTCCCAGCAAAGAAATAGCCTAGCACAGTAAAAACACCAAAACTAGACATTTTGGCATCCTCATATTTTTGTACAACTTAAACAAATACATAACATGTTAATTGCCTAGCTTTAAGAGCTGATACATAGATTCCCACACATTCTTCCACTTTTTAAGATAAGTTAATTGGCTGCTTGCTATAATTGTACTATAGCTTTAAATATAAAGGAAATCAGCGAAGAATAACTAATTGTGCTTGTCTTCGCTCACAGTCTCCAGACAGATTTTGGATCTCTCAGTGACAGCTGCCAGCCCTGCTGACATGTGTTTATATTCTCTGTCTGCGGAAAGCTGTAGATGATAGAAAACACGCTGTAGACTCTGTGTTTAGGCAACAGGGATAATAAATGTTCAGTTGGAGGTGTAGAGTGTGCAGAAAGCTGTGTGTTTGTCCTGCTAAGGGAGAGAGGGATATTTAAAGCTTCAGGGGAGGTGGAATAGGTATAACATTGACTTGGCAGTGTATGCTGCAAAGAGTTTGCAAAGTAGGACGTGAGAGTATGTCCCTCTATTCTTCCAGCCACATCTTTTTTCTCCTTTTTTCTCCATCTCAGCAGCATGATGGAAAAAACAAAACAAGGTGCAAACCCAGAAATGTCAAGACAATGTCAAGTGGACTCAGCTATTTTTACCTATCTCATATTTCATATTTTATTCCTTTTTTTTAATCCCTTGCCATTATATAATAAAATCTTTCTCTTTCCCCTGAGGATCTACTGCCCACACAACACTATGAAAGATAAAAAGGCACGCTGTTGTAACTCACTACATCAACAAAAACATTTCATCTTCTCATACTAAAACTGCAAATCACCAGAGAGTGTCAGTATGAGTTTGTCATTAAACAAAGCTGAGTTCCCACCACTCCACTGCCAGAGCATCACAGGTAAATAGCCATAGTTGCGGAAGTTCAGCTCAGAAAATATTTCTGTTTTGTTAATGATTGCAGAGCCAAGCACATGTACCACAGCTGAATGCATCCATCGTTATTGAGTAGGCTGTGTGTGTTTGATTGATTATTTGCTTTTCTCTGCATTGCTCCTGCCTGCGGCGAAATGGAAGTGAGCTCAGTTATGACACTGTTGCTGCCTCACTGTAAAAATCTTTTCCACCAGCAGCAACATCACAGCAAGCTTCCATTACTTATTTTTTTATTAATTAGCACATAGTTATTAAAAAATTGAACAATTGTATCTTGTTTTAGTCCTGTGTGCTGTTCAAACGACTCTTGTCACTTTTCTGTTTTGTGCTGCTGCATGCTGGATTAAAGAGGCTACAGCTGAAGCTTTACTAACAGGTTACATTTATATATTCACACAAACTGTATTTTTAGGAATTTACTCTTAACATATGGCAACTGTTAAGTTCTTGGACAAATAAAGAAACATTTTTTCAAAATACAATGAACCATGGCCAATAGGGGGAAAGATATCCCAGTATAATCCAGTGAGAAGGAGCAGGTGCAGTAAGTGCTAGATGATCAACACTAAGGAATTTGTGTTTTGTGTCTTGAGCAACAGAAGTATGATGCAGCATCCAAAGCAAAGAAAGTAGGTTTCATACATTTGATAAAAGGGTGAAGCAACAGAGTAGGGAGAAAACAGAATTGGGGCTAGAGATCGAGAGCATAGTGATGAATGATCTGTCCTCTATATAGGACGAGGTGTCTGCAACTTTTCAGGAGCCCCAGAAAGCAAACTTTCTCCCTGATATTATTCTGGGTCAGGAAGTCTCAGGGGGAGACAAGAAGCAGAGCAGGCCTGGCCTTTCTCTGGCCGTACAGCACACTAGTCTGTCTATCACTCTGTCCCCAGTGTCTTCCCCAGCAGATCAGAGTGTGATCTGAAAAACTGGCCACACATGGACTGCACGCCACCACAGAGAAATGGTTTCCTAATATGTGATATGTTTGTATATGGGGCGTGCTACATGTGGAGGGCAGTCAGCTGTTTTTAATGTATGTCCCAAGCTTCATCAGGAAGGACATTGTAATTCAATTCAATTCGGAACCTCAGAGTTTAGTCCACCTTCCATCTAGAGGACATAAGGAAGAGGATGAGAAGACACGGACAGATGAGAAAACACGGACACATGGTTTCCATTGTTATAGCCTCCTTTACTTGGTTTCAAAATAGTGTTAGAAATAAATTTAATGCATCATCAAATACAGTAGAAAGTCCAAGACACTGATACTGTAGATCTTCAAAGTCAGTCCAGGCTGACTGTGTCTTTATATAAACATGAATTTACATTATACTTGTTAAAAGCACAATAAAGACATATTTGTCCAAATTAAAATGTATATTATGTAAATTAAGTACAGTGGCAACGTTTGGCCTGTTTTATGAAGGTTCTTTTTCAGATTTATTCCTTTTAATATCAGTGTAAAAAAAGCAAAGAGGTTAATTTCTGAAATCACCATCTTCAACACTACAGTACGCGGCAAAGCTACAGACATTTCTATGTGTATAAAATTAGATACAGCCCGTGCTTCAAAGTATTAGTCATAGAGATAAAGTAAATCCAGTGGAAGAAGACTGAAGAAATGAAGGCATGGCTAATTAATTTTTAACTGGTGGTCAGGGCATTTCAGATTTAGTTATTTCTGAGGGGGAATGCCCAAATATTCATCCCGGAAATTACATTAAATCAGCTCTGGTTAAACTGGATGTTGCAATTAATCCTTCTATTATAAACAGTGAAAATAATCCAAAATGTTTTCTAGTTTCGAGGAGCTTGGCTGATCAACTGCTGGGAGAAATACAGGTCACATTGATGTAATGTTGCACACTGGCAGGTATCTGGGCCAACGCCTCTTGTGGCTCGCAGCGTCACACCTGCTGTAACAGCAGGTGTGGGACACTGGAGGTTGACAAAGTAGGTGATCGTGTCCTTTTCTTCAGTCCAGCCAGGGAAGTTACAACTTGCAGACATATCAAATGTGTTTGTTTCCTTATCTTCTCTTTTTGGTCTCACAGTTGGACTTTTCCCTTGTTGTGAAAGGCAGAAGACTTCTATTTTCCGTGATCCACCAGAGTAGTTGGACCTATAAAACTGTGGCTTCCTCCATGGCATTTACCCACCTGAGTGAGGAGTAGATTTTACATTAGGTTCAAAATAGGAAAGATCCACAGTTTTTGAAGTTTGTCTTAAAACAACAGTGAGATGCCCATATAAACATTGAAATTATTTTTCTTGCTAGAGTCATTTCTCCTGCTCATACTGACTGAAGATCCTTCACAATGCACCTACAATGTAAGTGATAGGGCCCAAAATCCACAAGCTTCTTTCTATGCAAAAATCTATTTAAAAGTTTATCTAGACGGTGTACGATGGTGGTGTAGGGGTAGAGTGTTTGCCACATAGAGCTTTGCTCATAAACAGCCGACGCCAGTTCGAACCCCACTGGAACGATCCTTTGCTGTATATCTCACTCCCTCTTTTTCTCCCATTGTTTTCTGTCTCTCTACTGTATAATAAAGGTGTCTGTGCCACAAAAAACCTTTAAAAAAGTTTATCAAGACTTAATATGAAGCTCCAGCAATCCAAATGAGCCAAATCAAGTATATATATAATTCAACGTTATATACTGTCTCTTTAGTACCAAAGGCCCTGTTTTTGTTACTATCCTTCCAGTGCAGCTAAATAAGGAAACACTGTCCGGGGGAAAAATAAGGAGGGAATTGGAAGCTACAAAGAATGTACATTTGGCAGATATCCATGTGATATTACTGACTCAGTCTGCTGAAGCCTCATATACATGTTTGATAAACTTCTGATAGTGGGGAAGTTTATCAGTCTTATATAAATCTGAAGTATTTTTACACAAAATTACTGTGTGGATATACTGTGGATTTGGGCCCCCATTATTTACAATAATCAATATCAACAGGACAAAAGGCTATTGCAAGGAAAACTTCTTTCATTGTTCATATAGGTACCTGGCTACTGTTTTAAGACAGACTTGGAAAATGAACCTACTCATACAGCGTAAACTGCAGTTTTGCTAAAGGGTCATTTCAGCACCTAAAAACTACCAACCCTGTCCCTGTCGGTATGATGGACAGCAGCATTGTTACTGACACAATTTTGGATCATGTTTCTGATTTAGAAAAAGCACATTATTATTCCAGGGGTAAGTTTAATTGACTTTTCTGTTTCTGTAACCTTAGTCCACAAATTGATACAGTTCATAGAAAAATGTTGAAACTCCAAATTTGGTGATTTCCGCTTCAGTTGAAGGAACACTACTATTATGTGTTTTGTCATTATGTCAGTACAGTGTTTCAAAATTACACAGTGCTACAATGATACACAGTAAGTTAGACAAGCATCGTTAACTTCAATTAAAAATTTAAAATGATGCATTAGGTAAGTGTGCTTCTCACCTCTGGGCTGTGTGGTTGTCTTCTGCTTTAAATGTGTAATACAAAGTGTGTTTGTGGTAAAGCTGGAAGACATTGGCCTCTTCCTCTCCTTGTTGCTTGTCAGGCAGCTTTACTGTGAAACCCAACAAAGGTAAACTCTCTGAAGCTACCTTCTCCTGCAGACAGAACATTTGACAGGGGAGAGAAAATATATTATAAGATACACCAATGTATCTGTGGAAAGCACTTTTAATTATTTTTGTTCAACTGATGGCTACAGCTAAAAGTCCAGCTGATGCCATCTCCCTGTTTTATATGAGTGAGTGAATATGTGTTATTCAGGTTTAAGGGGAGTGCATGTTTCCCCTCACCTCTTGGGCTCGGTAGGTGTAAAGCACCTTGTCTTTTAGGAGGAACCACAATCTCTTCCAGTTCCTCTTGCTCTTCTTGCTGCAATGTAGACTGCCACTAATGGAGCCCTCCTCTGACACTGTCATCTGCGCAACACAGCAGCAAGAAGAGGTGTTACCTATGATACAGCTGTCATTTCATGTTATCAGTAATTTGATCATTCATTTAAACAATGCAGTGTACATGTCTCCTGAACATCATGCAGGGTTACCTGGTTGAAGGACATGGTGCCTTTCCGATGTCTCCAAATGTTGGGAGGATGAATGTTTTGGAACACAGCAGAGAGTGGACGACTGGACCGATTCAACCGTGGGCTGTTCTTACCTGAGACAGACACATCTCCTCCTGATAAGACAGACAACAGCTTTTAAACATATTTTCAATGCCTAAAGAAGCAGAGGCTATTAGTTTCTTTGTTGAACAATGGTGGAGACGTGCATGAAAAACTACTTATCTGGAATCAAGTAAATCAGAATTTAAAGTCCAAATGAAATTTTAAAAATGTCTTTCTAATCCTTTTATATCACATTCTTTATATCAAAATGCATATTTTCTTCTTTAATCTTGTGACTTTACATAGGCTTGAACCAACCAATTTCAACCAATAATATCATGACATCCACCCATCAATCACTCTTCAATGTTTAGCAGCAAGGAGCTAAGATTCATTATTACACATTCACTTTTCAACATTCAAATCAAATCAAAATTATGTTCTGCCTGTCTTTCCTCCTTCATTCAAAAATACATCAAAAAAGGATGTTAGATACTATCTAAAGAAGAACTTGAATTGAAGAACTTGAAACCAGTGTGGTGACTTAAATTATTTTTTTCAAAACTATGAAATATGCTAATGTCATGGGCTATTTAAGGGAAGGAAAGTAAAAGGTTTTCTACTAATATAACCTTAGTTTAGCATTTTTTTTCAAGTTCACTATTACATATAGGCTATTATTTCATATTACATGTGTAGTGTATTTTCACTTCACTGTAATGTATCACACTAAATTCATGTATGTATATCTTTACTTGAGTTTCATGTTAAAAAAAAAAAAAAGTCAATTGTGTTAAATTCTAAAAACTGTAAAAGCAGAGTTTTCACACCTCTCTTTTTTAGCTCATTGTAACAGTGGTCACACACTTTGGCCATGCGGTCTTTCATGTATTTCAGAGGATATCTGTTCCTGGAGCAGCTCCGGCAAACAATCTGTGTCAAACAACATAACGTCATAGTACATGAAAAGGAGTTTAGAGAATAGACGTCATCATAGAGCACAAACTTTTATTTGTGTGTGACTCACTCTGCCGCAGCCATGGCAGTGGTGTCTACGAAGAGTGAGGCTGAAATCTGAGGTGCAGTTCATACACATCATCACTTGGGACACTGGAACAAGTGTAGGAGCTTTCTCTCCTAAAGACAAGCGCAGACGATCTCTGGCCTGAAACACACACACACATAGCAACAGAGAAACATACTTTATTATCCTATGGAGACTGATGACCATACGATGAGCATGACTGAATAAAAATGTTATTGATTTATAACATAATTGATTAATACAGAGAGGAGTTTGTTCACCTCTCCTGAGCTGCTGTTGAATGCTGCAGATCCTCTGGAATGTTCAGTTATGGCACGGCTTAAAGTGTAAAACCAGTCCTCTCTTTCAATGAAGGAACTACAAAATAAACACAATATTACAAGTTTTAAATTTTTATAACATTTTGTGATGGTAAAGACTTTTTTCATCAGCTGACTAAAACTGATCCATCATCTTCAATTTAAACAGGACACAGTACAACGTGACCCACCTTGCAGACAAAGTGATGGAGATGTCTGTTCCATCAATCCTTAGTGCATTTTGAACATTCTCTATGATGGGTTTACTGACCTGCAGAATCACCCAGTAATATGAGAAATCTCACATCAGAAAAACAGAAAAAGTGAAAACCAAAGGTCGAAAAAAACTGCGATCTGACAGACAATCCAAAACAAACAACAAATAGTGATTTTATACAGGTGTTGGAAAGACACACAAACACCTGATGCATTTTAGAAATGAGAAATATATCCACAAAAGGCTGAAATTAGACACGTTAAGAGAAATAATAAGAGGCTCTGACCTTCAGCCCAGTGAGTGACAGAGTGTTCTTCAGTCTGTATTTCCCGTCCTGCTGAGGGTAGGTGTAGAGCAGCACGTCATTCATCTGAAAACAGACAGATATAGCAGTCACTGTTATTCCGAAAAAAACAGGACCATCATTTAATGATAAATGCAGATCAATGGCATGTTAGAATAAAAAATACAACAAAACACACTAAAATATTCAGCTACCAAAACTTTATCATTCACATGCTGTATGTGCAGCACTTCTCCATTAGGTGGCACTCTAAGCTCAAAGAAAATTTTGATTCTATTCGTTCATATAGTTTTTGGGTTTTTTTACCAGACTGTGCTGTATGATTTTTTTTCTACTAGAATAAGATGGTAGCCAGATTGAAAAGTAAACATTATCAAACACAAGCATGCATACACACTCAGCATTTCTCTAATGGAAACCAATCAGCCCACCACAGACTCACATATTACAACAGAAATGTAGACACAAAACTTTCATTTTAATCTAAAAACCATACTGTTTACTATACTATTTTTATGATCAGTAGGATAATTGAGAAAATACATATCAAAGCTCTATTTCATTTCTAGTGAATCATTATATTTCCTGCATGTAGTATCATATTTAGGAAACTGGCAGCCCCTACAGACTTGTTTTATTATGTTCTCTCCAACATTAATAATAGCTGAAAGCATGTGATCATTGTCTAGGTGAATAAACTGGCAGGATAAAACTTTCACAGCAGCAATGATTACTTGAAATTCGTCCAGAAGAGAGAAATTTACAAGCTTTTTTAGTGTTGAGCCCAGACCACAAGATTAAAAACAGTGCACTTTGACGATGTTCTGTGGATAATTTATAAAGGCATTTAATTTCTATTCTCTCTTCATTAAAACATTTCAGAGCTATTTTTATGTTATGATTAAAAAACTGAATATTTAAAACAGTATGTCCTCTTGACTTTCTGTCTTATGAAATAAAATACATTGTATTGACTTGACTGTGACAGGTGGTGAAGAAGGACCTGAATTATATTGTTACTTTTTATATCTATAACTTTATCAATTTGAACCATTCCTCCCACTACATCCTCCTGTGTCCTGATTATTTTCACATTATATTAGTGAGCTGAAAGCAGTGTCTATACTAAAAGTGCTGACGATACATTAAACTAACATTTAGCTCATCGAATTAAAGTTGTAACAGGTGTGTGTGTGTGTGTGTGTGTGTGTGGACGCTTCAGTTTATAAGAAGCTGGTTTTGACCTTCCCTGTTCTGTCAGTAAAAAACTGGCTCAGGAAATCAGCATTCAGAAACATCCTGCCAGGAAACCCTGCTCTTAATAGCCTCGTCTGGACATAGAAATAGACCAGACAGAAAAGGTCTGACCCTACATTTTACACTGATTTATTAGATATTAACAGAAATATAATTGTTGTGGTTTTCTGATGAGGCATGTATAAATATGATTTTATTTTTAAAATAAAGCATAACATGCGTAA
>JANJYP010161513.1:0-18224 GCA_024605115.1 Rastrelliger brachysoma
TGTTTCATACATGTTTTAAAAGGTATATAGGTACAATACCCAGAGGGCATGTGGTAGACTTTGAGTAAGAAGCTGTGTCAGAAATATGGGGCAGAGACACAACCTGAAAGTCATTAAGGTTGGCAAAGCAGGCCACACTAGAGAGATTGTAGCCAGTTGTTGTAATAATAGATCATATGTGATCAATTTTTGTTGAGAAAAAGGCCCCATAAATGGCTGTGGTGGGCAGAGGACAGGCAGCAGCAATAGGGTTGATAGCTGAATAAATTATGTGGAACAGGAGTTTAAGGCTATGTATAACTCTGAAGCTAACTGTGGCAAAATATTTTGCTTTGACAGATTGTTAATACTTTGCCTCGCATTACAGTATCTCAGATGAAACGTGTAACCTATTTTTCCATTTACATTTTGTCTTTCTACATAGTTGGCTGAAGGTGAAAATATCATATGACCAAGTTGGAATGGAATCGCGCTGGGCGTATTTCTCACTTGCGTAATAATGAAAGTTATGGTATCATCATTCTGTTGTTTTAACAGTTCAGGCATTTGCTTTTGTTAAGAACAGTAAACCAATGTACCTGTGTGCATTGTCCTATTATTTGTCATTTATATGGTAATGGACCCTGAGTGCTCTGCTCTTTCTACATGTTATTTCAAAGGCCATGCTTGTTACATTATGTTTGCAGGTGCATCATACATTATGGCAACAGTACCTAATCTTTTTTGGCCCTTCACTGGAAAAAAATCATCAAGCTCTAAATATGCTCTTATGAATACATTATAAAGTGGATATGATTTAACCATGAAAAGTGTATATTAGATTTAGAGTATATGTTTTCATGCAATTGATCGTTTTCATCTGATCGCAAAGAGATATTAGGAACTCTGAGTCAGCCTTTTTTTATAGGTTTTTGTGTTTTGTTAAAAATCAAGAACACACATCACATCTGATGTAAAAGTTTTACATGAGTTGTGTGATGTGCTGCAGATTCTCTCTGTAGCACTTGACACATTATAATTTGTACAATCATGCTCTGGTTGCATGCATTGTTTTGCAGCCATAATCCTACCAGTACATATAGAACATGTTGGCCTAAATACTGCAATAAAACCCTTATTACATTCTTCTTCTACTTGTTCATCTTAATTATTCTACCCACAGCTTTGGATTTGCTTTCCCCTGAAGATTGTTTGTGCCCTGGAGTATTACTTCTTATAGGGTGTTTTAAGAGCAACAGTGTCTTTGTATATTAGACTGACACTATATAAAGCACAAGTAGATACATACTCTGCATTTTTTTTTATTAGTGAGTGCATCTGAAGATGTTTAAAATATTAAGGCAGTATATTTAATATTATAAATATCCAGCTAGATTTTTAAAGGAGTTCATGTCCCCTTTATTGTACTTTGTACATTTCACAATATGTTTTTGATCTAATTGTCTCTAACTCTACTATTGAGAGCTATGGGATGCTGTGATTTTTTTACATTTTCAATCAATTTTTCATACTTTTTTTATACCAAAATCAGGTCAGAGAGGCTGCAATGCTCCTTACACCTCAAAATATGAGACAATATTAGAGGGAAGGAATGCTTAGTTTTATGATTTCTTTAGTCTTAGCAGTAATGGCAACATGAATGTGGAAATTATTCTGAAGGCGGTAACACAAGGAAATTGACAGGTTATTTTCTTTAGGGAATATAAGTAAAATTCACATATTTGCTTAATTACAATTGGAAATTTCCTGTGTGCCAAGTTAAAAATAGGAGAAAGGAGGATGTGATACACTCTGGAGGTCCCTGGATGAATTGAACAATGGACATTTGTGTGGTATACATCAGTGTTCAAATTGTGAAGTATTCATCCATTGGGAACAAGAACATGCTCACTACAAGCTGTAAACTCTGTTGAGATATTTCTGGAGGATGCACTACACAAAAGATGAGCCAAATTAATAACTAATTGATTCTGAATAAATCATGTCCAGGACCTAAGTGTCCAATAGATGGAGAAATCAAACATCACCTACCTTAGGCTATACTGTGGGGACAAATTATGCATCAAACTATGAATAGAAGGAGGACCTATCTAGATTTGTCAAAGGGGAACTGTAACATGTCCAAGGCAGACAAACTCTAGACCAAGTAACAGACCAAGCCACAAATACAGCCTGACATATGGCTAGTCATTACTGATGATCACTTAGCACCGTGAAAACAAGTCATCTGAAGAAAGCTGACTTAAATAAAGAATCTGCCATGATGTCATGAGCAGCAAGTGTAAACAGTTAAAGAACCTGAGAGGGCTGTGGCTTCCCACCACTTCAAAATAATTACTGGTGTTCATCACCAGCAATGCTTAGTTAAAAAAAAGCGTAGGTCACATTTCTTTCTATACAAATTGTGGGGCCTAAAATGAAGGGAACTATATCGTTTACATACTAGCCACCCTAGACAGTTACATTTTTTTCCACCTTTTCTGAAAGAGTGGGTTTGGTCTTCTGACTCCAGGATGTGAAGATTTACACATAATTTGCTAAAAAAAAAAAAAAAAAATCTAAGGGAGACACTAATATATCTCTGGTTGTTGCTCGTCTGTAGTTTTACCTAAAATGTTGAGATCAAATACTAAATTGTAGGATACACATTATCATTGTGTATCCTGCAATGTATGCTGTTTCCCTTTAGACCTGATTAGAGTAATTAAATCATTCCAGTCCAAGGAGAGTCTGCAGCTTAAAGAGATTATTTGGGCACATAAATGATTGAACTACTGCAGGACAGGACTGTTGTCTATTCCTTGGATCTAGGTAGTCTCAGGCAGTCATGCAGATTGAATTTGGGATACGAGGAAAGACTGAATGCTGGATGTAAACCTGCAGGATGTCAGAGCTGCTGTGATGGCTGCAAATCCCATCAGAATCATTGTTGGTGGGGGAAGAAATGAGTCAGGATTTTCTGTGGCACAACTCATTCTGGTCTATGTTGAATTTGAGGTGACTGGCAGAAATCCAGTTGGAGTAATTTATATCGTAAAATGTTTGCTGGGGAAATTTGATCATGCTAATCATTAAGTTTCTTTTCCGGCAGCACATTTAATGAAACTCTTTCATTTGAAAGATGACACCTGATGGTACTTTGGATGACTTAGCTTTTATTGTCACATGGCAACAAGTGATCCTCTGCAACATCACAGATGCAGTGGATTAGATTAGAGTTGCACACCATAAAATTTGGACTTAGACTTCTTATATTTAGACAACCCTATGTACACTTAAAAAGAGTCATTTGGGCTTAAAGATCTCAAAACATTAGATATGATGTCATAAATTCTGCTACATGCTTAAACAAAGATTTTCAGTGACGACATCTCTGCTCAGTGAAGTGAAGTAAAGTAACAACAAAAACATCAAAAAAAAACCTAAACAAACCCAACAACACATTTTTGAGTGGAAAGGGACTTTAAAGCTGACCTTCAAAATAGCAGGCATTTTTGTATTAATAATAATCAATAATATGCAGTCAAACAACTTTGTTTTGGTCACATAGGGCATTTTTATCTATGGATTAGTAAAGCACGACAAACACTCATCTCCATCTCTCAATGATAAAAGCTTTACTGAGTAAGTAGTTTCAGCTAATCTGATCAGCTGTCCAATCAACAAAGACATGCCTCCAACTAAATACATAAACTGTTATTTATAAATGTGTGTTTTAAGACTACAAATGACCATAGAGGGAGATTACTTTATTATCAAGAGCTTAACTACATAAAGTGGTGCCATTTGGATGGAAACGGAAATGTTTACAGTCAAGGGTCTGAGCAGGTACTTCTGTATGAGTGGACATTACAATATTTTCACTGTAAAATCATTAATTATTGAGATTAAACTAATCATACTACGTACCTACTCACTGCATAATATTCAGAGGTGCTGTTTCGGAATAATTTTCTCTTATTATCTCTTATCAATATTGGAGGCAATCTATAAATTTCTACCACCAAGAAAATGTGCAGCAGGAATTAAATAAAAAGGAAGTGCATAGAAGTTGGATTCATGTTTAGTTCTCACCATATTATTTCACTGAGCAAAAGGGTTCATAAAACAATTGTAATATCAAATAGAGTGGGAAAATGCCAGAACACAGCAAAGGACACAAGAAGTAAATAGGTTCTAATATTAATAGTAGGGCTGTGACGATACACTCAGTTCACGAGAGGAGACATGATATTGGGTTAACGAGAACGAGACGAGATTGTAAGACTAAAATTTTTTAAAACTACAATAACAAAGTATATGACTTGACCAACAGACCTTTATTTAACCGAGTTACAAATGCGTTTTGAAATATAACCGGATAATAAATTGCAAGTACACTCTTTTAAAGATCAATAACTTTAAAATTGTTTTGTAATATGAAAAACGAATATCCAAAATAAAATATATAAAATGTCTGTTATAAAAAAAATAGTTGAAACTATATATGACCAAAAACAACAGGCTATATTAAATATACCGTGTTGCTGATATATTAAAAACTCCAATAAAATACATATATTCTGAGTGAGCACTGTTTTGCACTGTTATATTGCATTTTGATTTCTACAAAGCTCCAGTGAGACATCATCTGTAGTTTAGCATAGTTTTTTTTTTCCCTGCACCTGAAAATTGTGTTTCAGGTGCAGATGCATGTTTGTTGTGTTGCCGCTTTTTCTTAAAACTTTTTTATGACAAATGCAACATACCCGCTTGGTTCACCCATGGGTTCACCGCGGTCCTTCCACACTGCTACCCCTCCTCCCCCTCCCCCACACAGAAACAGATTGATGGGTGACAAGAGAGCATATTTCCTGGGCCTGGGGCAGCATACCATTTATTTTTCCAACCATTCTGATCAAATGTTCAAGTTGTGATTTGAGTTTAATGGACAGGTTGCCAAACCATGTAGTGATGCAGCAGCAAATAACAAACTCAGTGGGTTCAAAGTGGCTGTAGAAGAATAACATAATGCTTTTATTCACTCCATGGATCCTGAGCCTGTGCAATAAATCCAGACACTGACTCATTCCTGTACAAACATACTGCACATGATGAGGCTCTTGTAAATGACAATTATAGTGAATGCATAAGTCAGATATGTCCAAACTATTCCATAAAAGGCCATGTGGCTGCAGGTTTTCATTCTCACCAAGCAGGAGCACACAGGGATTGACTCATAAACTGATCTCAGTCTTCAGACAGCTGATTGGTTGAATTGTGTGCTCTTCATTGGTTGGAACAAAAACTGCAAGCACACAGCCTTTTAAGGAATAGTTTGTACATATCTGGCATATATAGTATATTGTTACTTGCTTTCCCTACTGATTAAAACTGAGCTGTGATAAACAGCAGACCCGGAATCAAAGACTATTTCTAAAGTTTTTTGATGTTTCACATCAGGTTGTGTCCCTTACATCACTACACAGCCTCTTGTGTCTCCAACTTATCCATAACATATCTGAATCTTTTGTCAATAAACTAAGTATGACTGCATCATCACAAAACTTGTGAATGTAGATGTTTGTGTATTGATTTCTTCAATTGTCTGTATAAAATGTGAAAAGAAGCAAGGAGCTTAATTGGCCTTCAGAAACTCCTATAAGTAAATCTTTATGTCAGAGAGACTTGACTTTCATCTGCTGTTGTCTATCTAACAGTTGCTTGTTTGTTCATTAATGCTTCTTTCATAGAGGAATTCTGTCTCTGCATCTATCTGCCGAGAATTGGAAGTTGAAGGTCAAATCATACAAGTTTTGCTTCTGATAAAATTTCTACACCTGCAGGGAAGTGAGAGCTAAACACTTTCTCCTACACACAAGGGTAATACTAGTATTGTGTGTGCATGCACACATACACACACAATCATAAAACAGTAAGAGTATAAATTTCCATTACAGTGCTTCAATTACTCTGCCATCACCCTCAGTTTTCCAGTGTCTGTGTTTCTGTCATTGGGGCATGTGCTGTCCTGTTCTTAATCACCACCCCCTGCAGCAGCAAAAGGGCTTCAAACCTGCACTGTCCCGTCTCCTGACAGACAGAAATACCTGTAATGTACAGCCACAATCATAAAATGAGAGTAGAAGGCCACTATTTCTGCCACAGACTCCTTTGATTCAGACTTCACAAAGATCCTTACTAGACATATCTGGTAAATAAAGATAATACAATGTCTTGTTTTTGCTCGTTATATGATTATGAACAATTTGCACTAAATTATGTTTTAATTACAGACAACTATTAAGTAATATAAAATGTCTTTTAGCATGTTGTTTTTCAAACAGGTTCTTCTGGCAGCTGCATCAAAAAGGCAAGAAATGTTCTGAACTTAATTGTGTTAGTCATCTACTACAATGAACAGTTTGTGCTGCAGCATGCAGGTTTATTTTTAAATCAAGCAAACAAGCAGGATGTAGATTATCAATTTAATCAATTTAGGATTCAGTCTGTACTACTGTGAATTAATGCCATGATGAATGACAAGTCACTTTGAAAAGTTGTCAAATTAATTAGAAACATCAACGCTCTGTCATATGGAGAAGACTTAGTCAAGTTAGCAGAGTAACCAAGCAGCAACGCCCATGGCTGAAAAATGAAGCCAATATGGAGGTGCCAAAAGCAGTTCTTTCAATGGCCACTTAAGGTTGGCTCCAAAGACAAGTCTACACCTATCTATCCCCATATTAAAAATCTAAAGTTTAAAATAGAGATGAGCATATTTACAACCTGGTACAAAATGTTTTTTTCTATAGCTAATTTTGCACATTCATGAAGTGGGGAAGTAATTTTTTTCTATAACTTGCCTCTTTAAATTTCATTAAAGCTTAAAGTTATACATAATTAAGGTATGGCCATGAGTGACAGGTGGGTCTCATCCCCAGATTCACAGAGTATATGTAGCTGTAGCCATTGCTATTTATTGAAAGTCATTGTAATATTTGAGCCAACTAAAAAGGCTTTGTTAGTATTTGGTTGTAGTAAAGACCCTCTAAGAAGTGAAATGTTCAGTTTTAATTCCAGTAAGTAAATATTGTAAAAACTAGAAGTAAAAATGTGTGTGATGCAAAAGTATGTGAACCCTATCAATTAATTTGAAGGATAAATTAGAGTTGGGTGTTTCAATCAGTGAGATGACAATCAAATGTGAGTCTGGGAGGCCCTGTTTTATTCCATGGAGACAAATCTGGTTCTTCACTGCAAAAGTCTGACCTTCACAACACAGGTTGGTGGAAGTGTGTCATGTCTCAAATGAAGGAGATTTCTGATGACATTAGAAGAAGAGTTGCTGACTCATCAGGCAAGAAAAGGTTACAAAACCATTTCAAACAAGGTTGGACTCAGCCAATTATCAGGCAGATTGTCTAGAAGTGGAAGACATCCAACTCCAGCGTTACCCTCCCCAGGAGTGGTTGGACATCAAAGGTCACAAGGGCAATACATGTAATAGTCTAGGAGGTCACAAGAGACTGCAGGCTAACAACCAGAAAACTAAAGGCCTTTATTACAGTAGCTACAGTATGCTCATTAGTCAGAACATTGAATATCAATGATGTGTATGGTGTGTGTAACAGAACTGCAGAGAGAAAGCCACTACTTTCCAATTTCAACAGAGGTACTGTCTACAGCTTGTTCAAGATAATGTGGATAAGCCAGAAGATGATTGGAAAAATGTTCTGTGGCAGATAAGACCAAAATCAAACTTGCTTGAGTTGATGAAGTGTTTTGTTTGACAATGAGTAAACGGTGCATTACAACAAAAAAACCTCCTCCCTTCTGTCAAACATGGTGGCAATATTCATTCATTTATTTATTTGCGTTATCTTTATCTTGTTGTAGGGCTTTTGTAAAATCTAAATCACATTTCAGGTCATATATATATGCAGAAATACAGAAAACCTTTAAGCAGCACTGTATGAGGACAATGGAGAAATAAAAAAATCTAGACTTTGAATCCAGGATTATTATTTTCAAGTAGTCTTCCGATCATCATTACAATGAACCAAATTTTATTTATTAGAAGCATCTTTACAGGAAAAACAGCACTTTCAAGTTTGGCAGAAGAAACTATAGAACATCATTACAAAAAGGAAATTATATTTAAAAAAACTACGGTACATAAAAATCTTCAGAGATTTTCTGTGTTGTCTTTTGTCAGCTGTGGAATAAAGTACATAAAATATGTGAACAACAAAACTTGAATTGTGATGATGGAAATGTTTTTCCATACCAGGAAAAACCCATTTCTATTTGTCTGCAGTGTGAATAAGCCGCAGCCTTCAGGGCACCGTCCTCCATGTTTTTCACGTGTGTCTGTATAAGGCCATTATTAAAGTTTATTGCATGTCCATACTTGTTTGGCCTTCATTTGAATCCTCAATCCTTCGGAAAATTGCGAGGAAATTCTTTCCTCCATTTCTCTGCACTTTTTTTCCTTCCTCTGTACAGGTACCCAAGCGATTTATGATGACATCATTGACCTGCCAAAAGAAATCTGTTTGAAGGTCACTGAACAAAATTTAGCAAGACTTTTTTTTAATGATTCCCTTTCAACACACTAATTTCTTTAAAAGATAAATTACCAAAATATCACACTCTGTGTTTATTTTTGTAGTCAAAGTATGTTAAATGTTATAAAACAAAACCACCCCTTGACAGACATTATCACAAGGCACTTTACACAAAGAGCAGGTCTAGAACCTTATTCTTTTAATAAGTGTATAATCATATGCAAATAATCGTGTTTTCATTACCTTAGAATGAGCCGCTCATATCTAGCCCACTTTGTTTTTACAATAGCCCAATCTTTTCGTGCCACAAAGAAAGTGAAAAAAGTCAAGGTATTCCTTTAAATTTGAACAATTTCTCATCAAGAGTTTTGACTTTTTTTTTTCTTCTAATGAGCTGATAAAAAACAAACATTGTTGTCATGACCTGCAAACACAGGGATAAAAAGCTCCATGTCAACATACCAGTTCTTCATCAGGCACACGTGTAAATAGTGGATGTTCAGTGAAGTGCTTTACCATCCAGAGGTGGACCTCCTCCACATCTGTGATGGTATACACCAAACCCTGCCATGACCAAACAAACACAGTTCTGGGAAAAGTATGCTATATTTATGCATGCAATTCAAACATGGATCCATTTATCAAGTTAACTTGTTTATAAAAGATACATACAAACTTTCTTGTTTTTTTTTTTTAAACATATATTTTTAAATGCTGTCAAACATCAAACATTTCAGCCTAAGTAAAGTACTTTCATCACCTCTGGAGAGCAACGATCATTTCTAGAAAGATAAAAATAACCAGCAGACAACACAGAGGTTAATCACCCATGTCACTGAAGTTTACTTTGGAGAACAGATAACATTACTAGAATGAGGATTTCTTTGAAAACTTGGCAGTGACACAGATTTCCACAGCAGTGCATGTTAGCACGTACAGCATTTTTTTTCAGAGAAGCTAGGATAGGATGTGAGACTGTGAGTATGTATCTTACTGAGAATGAGAACGACACTGAGGTTAATTTCAGTATGATACTGCTTCTATAAATGAGCATTTTCTTGACAGTTTCCCTACCCACCAGCACAGTTATGGCTTTGTGCCTGTGCTGAAGGCCTTGTAGAGATTACACACACACAAACATATGCATGCATGAATGCACACACACAGAAGCACACACACAGAAGCACACACACACACACACACACCAGAGGAAAAACGATAAAGCCAAATTTATTCACAAGCCTTCCATTGTTCCAAACAATCTTCATCAGCACTTGCACCCTATTCAAGTGTCCCACTGCTGCTATGACAGCTCTGACAGGCAATAGCGGGGTGTGTACAGACGTCAGCCAGCTGCAGGCCACACTGGTTGCCCAATTTTATTTCGGTGAATTCGTGGATTTCTACAAACTGCAATCAACTGATAAAATGGTGAGGATAGCAGTGATTTGTTATTTGGCTACTGAAAAGTCAGCTGTTTTTTTTAGGAAGCCTCAGTTGCAGATATTTAAATATGTCTGCAAATATAACTGAAACCATTGTAGCAGTATGGAAAGATAAAGCTGGTTTTATTTTTTATTATTCTTAATGTAGACTAATCTCATCAAAAGAACAAAACCAACAATAATTTAATCCTACTACCATTGTATGTGTAGCCAAAACCTGATATCTTGTTCTTGTGTGTCATAGAGCTCCATTGTCCCCAAAACTTATTAAAAATCCTGCATTCACAATCCCGCTGCTGTAAATACTCAATAGAGCAACAAATGTGCATTAATACGCAGCTTAAAATATTCCCCCAACAAGTGTACAATTTACTGCTGACTATAATCTATACAACGCTGTCAGTGTCATATCTTAAAGCCAAGAGTAAAATCTTCAGATTGCTTGTTTAGTCCAAAACTCAAAGATATTTACTTTAAAATAACATGAATCATCATATCTGAAAATCTGAAACCTGTAGGGAATTTATCTTTTGGAATATGATCAAAAGGATCATCTAGCAAATTTCTGTTAATTGTTGCAGCAAGTTTTGTTCATGTACGTACCCCAATTCTTAGTGTATAGGCATACTCTGCCAGTAGTGTGGGACTAATGATCCTCCATTTGTGCTTGGTCTTCTTAAAGTGAGGGTCAGGGAAGAGGAAGAACATCTTACTGAGCTGAAACACAATGGAAAAAATGGCGAGAAATCTTAAATAAGCACCTGAACCAAAACCCTTTTTAACTCTAGTTGATTACTTGCTGTCAATCCCACACATGAGATCAAAACTTAACTTTCTATTTTTATCCACTTTGATAGCAGAGTTCTAAAATGAATGTTTGCACCACTTCAATGTGGCCCAATATTTTGTGGTCGGTTGTTAAGCACCGTGCATTGCAAAACTGGAATTTCCCTCCTTGATTTTTTTTTCTTCCATAAAGTTCCCCATGTCTATTTTTGACAAGTGCAGGCTCCATTAATATTAGTCTGGCTGATACATTAAAAACCATTCCAGTGGCCTTTTATTAGTTAAAATAAATAATGTCAGGTATAGACAGAAAGATGTGGGTATAATCACTGTAGACTGCTGCAGCCTCAGGGGATGCTTCAGTGCTGATGGGAGATGGAAAACCTTAACACTGAATTATTTTTGGTTATAAAACACGCTAAAAAGAAGCAAAAAAAGAAGAAGAAAAGTATTGCAGGTCTTTAAAATATGCCGTGTCAAGACTTGGAGCACATCGTGCATGTGAGAAGGATTGGAGCTAGATTTTTGAGCACTAGCCTGGGTGGTCGTCTTTTTATTTCTCCACTTTGAAATAAAATCTGAAGAGAGTTTAATTCGTATCATGAGAGAGGAAGATAACCCAGAATAAAGTGAGCTGCATGGTGAAACTTTTTATCTCAAATTTAAGAATGAGTTGAGGAGTGTGAAACCGAAATGCAAAATTGAGCCAGTGCTTCACTGTCCGAACCATGCGGACTACTCTGAAACACTTTAAATCTCAGCTTGGCAATAAGCACTAACACAAGCTGTACAATTGTTATTTAAAATGACCTGAAACAGTATTTTTTTTGTATAAACCAGCATACTATATATTTAGTATTTCATAAATGTGTCTGGTTTAAGGCATTTGCTCGTCTGCATTCATTTCTCAATTTATACTCACTCAGGGCTTTCAAGGTGAATCTTTTATGCAGAGTACCTAATTTAACCCTGGTACACTAAGCCCACTGTGTAATCTAATGCGAGTTTCAACAAGTCACAGATTACTACAGCTAATTGGAACGGATAAAAAGTGTTTTGCACTGCTCTCTACTCAGCTGATGTGATGCCTTGCGTGTCAGTCAATGACCCCATTGTTGTGGATTTATTGAGCGATCTGTATAAACTAATTCAGTCCATATGTTAAAAATAAGGAAAGTAATTATTCTTAGCTAGAAACGGATGGGCTGCGTGAGGTTATTACCATGGCGGTCTCCAAACAGACTGTCAGTTTCAATTTAAGGTTATTACAGACCACATCAGATGAGCAATAAAGAACTTCGGAACTTTTGTATGTGAGCTCTTATTAAGGGGGTGAGCTGTATTTGAGCACATTAACATCACGTTCAGGGATTCTTTATATAGCTGGATCAACCAATTTACAAAAAACGTGCTATCTTTGAGATGCCTGTCTGTAGAAAAACTGAATTTTCCTGCACTCAAAGAAATATAAAAAAAAATCTACTTCTTCTTTGTTAGAAAGTAGTTAATCGCAATTATTCACAGCCAGATCATTGGATTACAGAAATTAACAATGTTCCTGAATGGCTGTTTTGTAGTTTGGGTGAACTGACCCTTTACCCTCACTGAAGGTTTATGCACCTGTTGTGGTGCCTGTAGTGGTGTGATGCATCTTGGGTCCTCCCTTGAAAGACAAAGTGTACTCTGTCCCACAGCTGCCTAGATGGACCAGTATGCACGACTGTCACACTAGGTTAGAAAGTAATTTACTTTTTCATGACTTCTGACTTATGAAAGGAAGGATTTATACTTAATAAATAAATAAATAAATAAATAAATAAATAAATAAATAAATAAATAAATAAATAAATAAATAAATGTGTGATCACAAACAGATTTATATGTAGCCCAAGAGAAAAGGCTGTAAGGTCTGTTAAGCAAAATAGAGTTTAGCCAAAGTTGAATCCTAATGTAAAACCAAAATGGCCAGAAGTAGATCTGGTTATCAAATCTTAAAACTTGTCAGGTGTTGACGAGAATATGTCTGTGGCATTGTAATAAAAGCTGTAAAGCCCCGAAAGCTGTAACTGAATGTTTGGTTAGATGCTAATCTTGATAAATCTCTGATTTAAATCAAAATTTTGAAAATTTCAGTGATTACTCTTCTCATGCTCAGTATGACTGTTTGTGGATAGACAACATTAAACATTTGAGAACTTTGGCTCGTTGAATAATGATTATTTATATTTCCTGGTATGGTCATTTCATCAAAGTATTTACATAAAATTTCAAGCTCTCATATAAAATGCAACAATAAGTTCAATTGTATTGAGACTTGCAAGATTGACATTTCCTCCAAACACAGCTCAGTAAATTAAACATGAAAAGCTCCAAGCAAGAAGCACTTCTATCTTTCATCACAAACACAAAGGCAAACCCACCTGTCCTTTGGAAAAGAAGTTGGGGAGGTACTTCATTGCATTGCTGCGAATGCAGGCAATGTTCTGGTAGGTTCCTGGTTTAGAGGCACGCAGTGACTCGATACGATCCTGAACATAATCAGACACTTTTACCCGGATCTCCATGCCCAGGATGAGTTTATCTGGGAAAAGTGGAGATAACTCCACTGAGAGAAACAGAGATGCACAAAGAGCAATGTGAGTGAGGATTATGAGGTTGATACAGATAAAAAGTCTGAACTGTGAGAAGTCTAAAAGGCAGTAGATCAGTCACACTACTACCTAAAAGCCCTCCGTATCCACATCCAATATCTGCAAACTCAACTTGTGGCATCCCTTTCTCAGGTGAGTTGCTGGCAAAGAAGTCTGGATACAGCTTGAACCAGTCCATCTCCTCAGGACAGACCGGGCTGGCAAGGACAGAGTCAAATTAGGTAGATACACAAAGATAATTAATATTCAAAAGAGAGCATTCAAATATTCTAATCACCTTAAATCCAGCTACCTTGCCACCCTCCACTCTAAAGCCTTTGAAACTCAAGAGCTGAGCCCAGAAAAGAGTCAGTTAATGCTGCCCCCTCTCAGATCAGTCTTGCATGAACACTGCTTTACAAACACTCATCATAGTAAACCAGATTACATTAAAGTAGATTAAAAGTTTATCTGGCCCTAAAGAAATATCAGAGACAGAAAACCTAGGGCTCAATGACCATGCACAATGGAAAAAGAATAAAACAATCAATATAAAACAATCATGGCAACAAAAGAAAACAGAATATAAGGGCAGGTGAGGCTGAGACAAAGATTTTCTCATACAATGTAAAACATTCAGTGAAATAAAGAACATTCACTTTAAATAGTTAAAATCTTAACCTCAGATTTCAAAAAGCTTAATGACCTCTGAAAATTAAAACATACTCCTAGGAGAAGCAGACCGGACATATTGTCAAGCTGAAGGACAGTGAATGATCTAGAAACACACAAAAATACATTCATTGGAGATGCTGTATAAACACATAAGTATGCTAGGCTATATATAATGAACATATATCAATCCTAATCTTATGGCATTATTGTTGTTAAGTTTATTTGAATTTGAGTTATTTTATGATAAAGAAACAGAAAAAAAAACTACTGACACTATCCAGAGTAATAACATAGATGCTGCTATACTGTATTACAGTGGACACAAACATCTCAGACAGTATCTGAGAGCAGTGCAGGTAACGATGTTTAAATACAGCATGTGTGTGTAAATGCATACATGTGTATCACTCACTAATCAAACGTGTGGTGAGCCATCGGGTTTGAATGGGCTCTCTGTCTGTAGTATCGTTTCTGCGGCATAGACGAACTCATGTTGCTCTCGGTAATATTCAGTATGTCCAGTTGGTTATAAATAAACACAAATATCCACTTCAACTATGGATTTTCAAAGAGTCACGTTGTTTCCTGGATAGTTTACCACCGGTTACGAGTCGCGGCGTTTTACGTCATCGCTAAGCGACTGGTCTGGGTTGCCAGGTTTGTTGAAAGTATGAAGTAGAGTAGTAAACGACACACAATCTATCAACGTGGAGGTGTCATAAAAGATGTTATAATACAACCATAGTTACAAATACAGTTGTTTAAGTAGTAAATGTTCTTTAGTTTTCACCATGATAACAGTGTAGTTTTTCGTTTGTTTGTTTGTTTATTTGTTTTTTTACTTCTCATAGTAAAAATAGGCTGCCAATCAGAATTACCTTCCTCTTCATTAAATTATTTAAAATAGGTTATAGTTTCTTCCAAAATTATATTATATTGCTATATGAAATATATCAAGGTTTGGAAGATGAGGTTTAAGTATGCTTCCTAATGAGTTTCTCTCTTCTATTAAAGTCCTGAGTCATGAAAAATAAAACTTCAGTGGCGGTATTCACTTTTATTCACGTTTAACTTTATTTTTTATTTAATGCTGTATTTCATTTTCATATATAATTTGTTCTTGATTTGTCCTTTCTGTATGTACCTGTTCCTTTATGGCACTGTAACGATCTTGGTGCCATGATTTTTGCACATACTAATCAAATACCAATAAATCTTCCAACTACTACCAAATAACTGTATAAAAAAGTAAAACTAATACTACTAATAAAAGTAAAAGGAAATACTTGCCTTTGAAATGTACTGAAATACAAGTAAAGCACAAAGTAGCAAATATGTAGACTACCTGAAAAGATGAAAAGTTGCTGTATTTCACTTATTTAAAAAAGCTACTTTCTGCAGTAGGCTACTGTTACTATAATAATTAGTGTGGGATGTTTAAGTTGCAGTCTCCACTCAGGATAACTTTACTTCTTCTTTGATGTTCAAATATGTTTTACTGTATGGTGTCATCTTATTTACAAAGGAAAAGAAAAGAAAAGAAATGAAAAAATAAAAAGTCAACCTGGACTGAATGGATTAAACAAATGCATGGTTTATATAGCAAAAACACAGATGATGGACTCTTAATACTTTCTGAAACCACTCTATTATTCTACAATGTGCAAATAGATATTTCACAAGCTGGGCCATGAATATTTCATTAACAAAAACACAAATCTACATGTAGTCATGTTTGTTTTGCACTGTGTAGGCTGAAATGTCACCTCTTGATTTTTGGTGTCCACGCAGCCAGCGATTCTTTACACTGTGCTGTCTCTGCAGGTGCCTCTGGCTGTCCTCTCAGTCAGCTCTAATATCCATCTCAGTTACTCTGTCAGCTTGGTGATAATCCTCCTAGTCTATGGCTCTATTAAAGAGACTTGTTTATGTAAAGACAGTGTTCTAGTATATTCAGCAGTATCCTGTTTCACCTCAGTATTACTAGATTTATGGATTTTTAAGATACTATAGACTTTTTTCCCTGGATCATATTTTGAATTGTTGACTATGAAGACATGTGTCAGAAACCTTTAGATGTTCATAGCCAAGATTTTTATATTTGCAAAATATTGGCTAGGGCTCTGATGATAATTTACTTTGTCGGCAAAGATTTTTCACTCAATTTAAATTTCACTGAAGGGTTTTATCTTTTTGATAAACATAAAATCTTACCCCTCTCCCCATCCTCTGTTCACCTGTCAAAGGATTTACTCCATACCTGATATCCTTAATTATACACCAAAACTGAAAACATTTTCAGATGTATGTCACATATTTATATTAAGTACAGCAGAGATCAGCATTTTTATTGTTAAACCTTATCATTACTGAACATATACACATGAACATCATGTCAGAGTTACATGTTCATATTAAAATGAAATGAGTAAAGGTAGCCCGTGGTGACAGATAAAATTAAGATGCAAAACTGCAATAATATTAATATTGGAACTGTTTAGTCCAAATTGAAATGTTCATTAATAGTGAGTAATGATGAATGAATATTTATAATAGTTATAATGGTGGCAAGATGTTAGACATGCAGCTAGTACAGTGAGATTTCTCCTTTTAATTTGATATTAAATGAATTACTAGAAATAGTATTAAATCTCAGTAACTTATGATTTTGATAATATGGGGCATTTTAAACAATTAACTGCCAGATAGATTGATTAAATCAAAATTCTATTTAAAATATTTTTCCTTTATTTTATAGTGCCATTAACATTTTTTCATGATCTCTTTGACTTGTGTTATGAGATTTGTTGAAACAAGGAAATCTAATCTGCAAATATATCAATAGTCTCACATTTGTTTTTTACTGATGAGAAATCAGACAAGACAAAACACAATGTTTCCCTTGAGTTCCACAAAGTATTTATTACAAAACATGGATTGCAACTTGAGGGTTTATGTTAACGAACTGTGTCAAGTCACAGGGTTGCATTGAGCTTTTTAATGTCTGATCTATCAGCGCTACTTCAAGTGACAACAGCTCATCTCTATCAAACCCTCAGGAATAAATTGGGGGGTGGGGTGTTGTTATGGTGGTAACATGAATAGAAATACAACAAACAAAATCAAAATCTTTTTTTTCCATTATAAAACAGAAAAACAGTCATTTTGTAATGTTTATGGTGATAAAACATGGTTAATAGCTTTAAAAATCAAAGCTTTTTTCCACCCAAGTTATTTTTTTTTTTCAAATTTCTTCTTTGTATTTAAAGACAGACCAAACTGCACTGTTCTCCTTTGTTCACATCTCAAAAAAGATTTATCTTTCCACAGACAAGCTCACAGAGAAACTGTGAGCAAAATATGAGACAAGAAGTTAACGGCAGTGTTTGTGTGGCAGATTAGATTTTATTTGTATGAAACTCCTGTGACTCCTTAAACACTGGAGCACATTTGTCTGTATATAAGCCAGCCTCATACCGTGGTCACCCTCATGACCACCTCATGGTTTGTACTATGTAGGTTGTTGGGTCTTAACTGGTTGAGGATGTGCAAAATAGTGTAGCCACAGTGGTGGTTTAGAAAAGTCCTGACATCGTGGCCTGCACTCCGTCCATTATTTGCGACCGTGTTAGAAGAGTTCCTTTCAACACGACCGGCACCTTTACTGCTGGAACTGATCGAGTCACCCAAGTCCTTTGCTTTGTCATAATTGAGCACTTTCCACTGCTGGTTCACTGCCTGCCAGCGCTTAAAGATCCGGTAAACAGATGAGCCTTCATGGATTATAAGGCCTGGGCATAAAGAATAAAGGGTGGGAGAGGTGTAGGGGCAGGAAACAGAGTAAGTAAGAGTTAGAAACTACTCAAAAGGTACAGAAGGTAATGAACTGTAAGACTAGAAGTTCTCTAACCTTTCAAACTATATTTGAAAGGTTAGAAACACAGAAAAACAGGCAGACATAAAACAATAAATGTGCTCATGCAAAACAAATGTTTCCTTTCACTACTGCCAACACACTTAGGATAAACACCTAATGCATTCACTGAGAGGATAAATTACTGCATGCATCAGCTATAACCCACTTATAAATACAACAGTAAGAGATCAAACGTAAACATCAAATTAATAACAGCGAGTGG
>JANJYP010161517.1:0-12200 GCA_024605115.1 Rastrelliger brachysoma
CAGTTTCATTTCTTAAAGTGAAGATTCATATTCATGGATCTTTTATAGTAAACTACTTTCAGTCATATGGAAAATACTAATGTGTTTGTGGATGCAGAGGTCATCTCTCAGATTTTGTCAAACCCTACATATCTCAAACCCTATCAATCACCCATGTTGCCATGTTAGAGTTGGGACTCCCAAATGTTTTAATATTTTGCCCAAATGGCACATATCACCTAACCTGACATGCCAGATGGTTGGTTACACAGAACCATCTGAAAAGTTGTCCTTGGAAATTGTTTATGAAAGGGCAGGCACTTACTTAAAATACTTGACAAGTAATTGGATGAACCATCTGTTTATCTCACCATCCTACCTGTGCAAGGCAGCTGGATTCACAAGATTACATGATGAATCTCATTGGACATATATTTTGCCTGAGATACCTGAGATATGACCGATGTCTTTAATCTCCTTCTCTATTATAATATCCATTTTAGTTAAAATCAACTCCAGACCAAAAATACAGAATATTATGATAAGGGCCGTAATGTAGTTTGCAGCCACTGAATATTATATAATGTATTGTATTTTTCTCTATAATATAATATAATCATAATGTTTTAATTAGTGTGTAATAGTCATGCTTTTGTTGCCTTAGAATGACCCTTTGATATTTGCATAACAAGCTTGTCCTTATCCACAGAGCCCTCCATGTTGTATGTTTCACTGTGTTTCTACCAGTAGCTCAAAAGGGAAAAACCAAACACCTTCCGTGTTTTTCATGGCCACCAGTGGTGGTGGCTCAGGAGTTAGGGAGGCTTGTCCCCTAATTGGAAGATCGGCAGTTTGATTCCTGGATGCTCAACTGCACATGTCGATGTGTCCATGGGCAAGATACTTCACCCCAAATAGCTTCAGATGGCTGTTGCAACACTGTGTGAAATTTAATTGCCTCTGATTGGCGCCCTGTGTGGCAGGCTCTGCATTCACATGTGTATGGGTGAATTGACATGTAGTGTAAAAGCACTTTGAGAGATTGAAAGACAAGAAGAGCCCTATATAAGTGCAGTCCATCTACCATTTATATGCTTTGAAGTGATGGGTAGTTGATTGTACTCTGCAACCTCAAGATTCCATTAAATCCTACACATGACCAAACACCTTTAATGCTAATTTAACACATTTAGCGTTAAGCATTTTCTATAAATGAGAGAAGCAAAAGAAAAACATAACCTAGCATTACTGATAAATACACTATTATATAAATAGCACAGAAAGTTTTAATTGCAGTAATGTTACATAAATGGTAACTATATTCAGGTAATGTAGACCTTAATGACCGAATACCAAAAGCAGGTATAATTAATAACAATAATCATGGTTGATATTGTGCATATTGGACACTTAGAAGAGAAAAATCACCATTAATATAATTAGTAGATCAACGTTTTTTCTAGGATTTCTTTAGGATGTTTCACATTGCATTCAGCTCAGGATGCAAGTATGCAATTTAGGTACAGTGAGAAGCCTGTTCATGTTGCCCACAAATCCCTGTAGCTCCATCAAAGTAGTAGACATACTCCCCTCAGTCAGTGTGTACATTTGACAATTTACTGCATTATTGATCAGGAAGACTCTGTTCACTACTTTTGCCATTCAAATGTCCAACTTCTGACATCATAGCGTTCACATTACAGCTTAACTTGGAGGGAAAAAACTGATTTGGCATTGGCATTTTTCTGGCTGATTGCTGAACAGGAAAAATATATGCAGCAGGAATGTATGCTCACTTTGATAGCAGATAAACAGGAGAGGAGATGTTGCAGGTGTCTTGGCATTTTAACCAAAGAGACAAATTCAGATGCTTTTCAGGGGTTATTAATGTTTAAAAAATAAACTTAAATAAGCCCTCTGGAATTAATTATGATAGAAACACTTTTGTATTACAAAATCAACCTATAAGAAAAGCCCTGACATCGAGTTGTAAAGTCAGAGCTCTGAGATGATACCTGAATTTCAGAACTGTAATTTCTTACTTGTTACCATTTAATTAATTTTTCACAACTCAGAGCTAATTTTTTTCTTAGTTGTGAGTTGTCTTGAATGCGCATGTGTTCATGAAAGCTAACTGTAACACTGTGGCAGTCTTGTATAAAGTACTTGAAAGCGAATACTTGTTGTTGTAAAGTACGTGAAAATTCTACTTAAGTACACTAACAAATTATTTGTACTTTATTACATTACAACACTGCATTGTGGTTGCTTAAAAAAGTCTTGTACAGTGCTTAGTAGTACTAAAAGACCCACTAAGGAGTTGGGTGTTCTGTTTTCTGGTGAGAAAATGTTTTTTATTGGTATAAGCCTGTTTTTTTGCTAATTATAGTGTAAATGCAACATGCTAACTAAGAGATCAGCTAGCTCCAGGGTCGGCTCCACCCTCTTGTCTCATTGGTCCCTTCTCATTATGGCTATAGTCATGATGCCAAACCTAAAGCTTCAAAACAAGGTCCACAAACTGACTGGTTCCAGCACAGTGACTACGTCCATTATAGTTGATGGCCATGAGTGTCATACTGTTTTATTTTTGGGTTTACAGTTTGCTAATGCTGATTTAAACTATTGCCAGTCCTAATAAGGGAGATATATTTCACTGCTGAGTTTGAAGACATTAAAACTGAACTGGGAGAAAATTCAGTGCGACTTTCACTAAACCAGAGTTTTATCAGGATTATGGGGCAATGTCTAACACTAAATACAACCTATAATGGAAAACATGAGAAATACAATATGTTAAAGTGTTCTACATGCAGTGATGGGACTAACAGTGTTAAAATAAACAGTGTTACTTTTTTCAGTAATGTTGTTGCTAATTAATTACTATTTACAAAGTCGTTACCACTACCAATGAGGTAACTGAAACTCATTGAGGCTGTTGTCATCCAACTTGTCTCTCAGTCACAGGAGCTGCAGCTGTTTTTTCTTTGGTGAGGGAGGAGGGAGGGATGAGACAACCACATAAGCAATGATGATTGGCTAATGTTGATTTAGCTTTCATACTAAGTCAAAAGAGGCAGTGTGTAGCTTGCACACAAACTACACGCAAACACAGTGGAGCGGGCTCACATACCCAAACAAACAGAGGACAATGGCGGCAACGGCAAGTTGCCGCTGATTTCAAAGTGGAAATATAGACACTACTTTAATCTGCTCAAGGTAAATGGCAAGAATATACATGTGAGGTGTACATAATGTCCCGGAGACAAGTGTTTGTCCACATCCGTTCTCAGCTACTCTGATGATCTCTAATGAAGCATCTCTCACCACACATGCTGCTATCATAGTAGCCAAAACAGAGTCCGTATCAATATAGGGTGCCTTTTAGACTCCCCTATTAGCAGAGCAGTGTGTGAACATGCAAAAAATCACATAGCCTACATCCAATGAAACAAAACGGTATAAAATTAAGGAAACATATTTTAAGAGACTTACCATACTGATGTATGTTTGGCTATTTATAACAAAACCTCAGAGTTTCATTATTCTGCTATATTTTCATGATTGAGTGATTCTGATCAGGACACTAAAGGTGCTTTATGTTGATTTTGAGTTAACACTGTTGTTATCCTGTTGGTGATGATAGCACTCCCTCAGCAAGATATTTAACCTAATGTTAAAAAAAAGTAACGCAATAGTTACTTTCCCTGGTAACTAGTTAATTTTATTGTAGAGTAATTCAGTTGCTAACTCAGTTACTTTTTTTGAGAATTAATTAGTAACTATAACTAATTACTTTACATAATGTTCCCAACGCTGTCTATATGTACATGTCCAGTCTATATATATATTTCCAGTGACACTTTCTGTGTTGTCACAACCCAGATAAATGAGAAACCCTGAGGTAGGCAGGCAGCCTTTCTATGTCATTAAATGGCTCAGTATTATGCTCTGTTTTTCTGGGCTCTTCTCTGTGTTTGATATCTCATTTGGCATTCCCTCTGTGCGCAGCCCTCGTTATCGTATTCCTATGGAGTACATTGGCATTTGACATGCAGACACCAAAAGCTCTGGCAGCACTGCAGATCAACTACTTTTCACAGCAATGCTATCTCTCTCCCTCCCTGAGTCATTGTGTCTCTTCGTTTGTCTTTGCCTTGTCTTGTCTCTGTCATAGACATTGAACAGGTGATTGACCTCAGAAATCAGTGAGGATGTTATTTACTTAAGCCTTAATTTGATTTGAATCAGATAGCTGTGTCTAAGGTGAAAGTATGTATGTGTAGGAGACGACACTGGTGAGACATGCATGTAGCAGGTAAAAGACACATTTTGACATTTGAGGATTTAAAAAAAAGTATGAATAAATCTGTTATTACTGATGTAATCTGTTATTACTGGGTTTAAAGCTCAGCAGCAACATTGTGATTTTAGAGTTTGTGTCATGGGGTAGCCCTATAAAGTGACCATTAAAAATAAAACATTTAAATATTGTTTGGTTAGCTGTCCAGTGGTATTGGTCTTGCACTCTCTTTGAAACTGACAAACCATACTGGAGGGAAGCATTGTATTTTTAAAACGGCTTTCCCAGAGGAAGGTGTATGGTAAAACTGGAGGGGAGATTTTTGTGTAATGAGTGTTTTAAAGCCATTTTAAATTTAAAATGAATATGGTGCATAACTAAAATGTGTGTGAATATGTTTTATGTCATTGTGAATGATACAATGCATTGTGAACCAGATGTTAATGAGATAACTGATTCCAATTACTAATTGATGTCTCTTGATAGGACCCAAAGGTTATAAAGGTTGGGGAGTTGTTTCTGGGCTGCATGTGGCCCACAGGCTGCCAATTGAATAGACCTGTACTAAAGGTTTGCGTGTGTAAAAATATGTATATAAGTAAGAACTTGAAATCACCCACAAAAAATGTGCAAGTTGATCTATTACGCTGGGTACTGAGGTTTGCGTCTTTCAAATGTGCAATATAACTGTCCATTTAGTACCATTTCCATAATGAATATGTAATATGGGATGTTTTAACCCCAGTGTGAAAAATTCAAGGACGAGAAAATGCAAAACTGTTATTTAGCACACTCATTGCGATTTACTAACCCTGAAGGTAATGTTGGTGGCACTAACTGCATCTATAATATTTGAAAGGCATGTATTAACATGTATATTTGTTATTATTACATATAATTATAAATGAATATAATTGCATATTTGGTACTGCAGTAATCCTGGAGTAACATAAAATAATCAAGCTACATTACTTTAATTTTGTGGTACTTCGATTATGCTGTTGAATACATTTTTAAACAGGTAACCCTCCTAACCCTGATGATGACGTGGCTCTGAAATAATTCCTACATACAGTGGTGGAAAAAAAATTCAGACACCCTTAAAAATGTACACAAAATGTACATGGGCTGAAAATCTGTATCCTCAGGTATGTTTCCAGTGTTTTGTCTCTGAAGAACTTTCAAATGTAGCTTTATTTAGCTTTAAGCTTTATTGAGCATTTTGGCTGTGATTGTACTAACAGAAATTGCACTTAAAGACCCAAGAATGATTCTTATTGCAATATTTCAAAATGTATGGGGTCTTCGAAAACTTTTTTCCACCACTGTATGACACAATCTCTGTTCACCAGAAGAAACTGTATATTGTCATAATGAGAATTTCTCTGAAATGAACCCTTTACTACCATGAGCATTTATTTTTGACATGTGAATGACCTAAAGTTCACACAGTTATAATTTTAGTTCTGTAGCCCAAAGCCATACATTTCATATTTTCCTCAAAGGTCTTTACAATTTTTACAACATACAGCGCTATCTTTCCTGAATGCTGGGTTAGCCTCGAAAGAACTAGTTTGCACAGTGTGTCATCCAATCATGCTGAAAGGCAAAAAGGTTTATAGCTTATCCAAATGCCCACACTTATTGTCAGACTTTGTTGTGCTGGTAGTATTAGCAGTAAACTTACAGTACGTCAGTACTTAAAAATACAACTCACTTCAGGCACCAGCCTCACATGGTAATAGCTTGCCTGCTGAATGAATGTAGAATGAAGTCACAATTCAGGGAGATATACTCACAATTCAAAATATAAAACAGTGTGTGCATCTCTGCTCAGCCCTTGTTTAATTAAGTATTTTTCTTTTCTGAAAGGCAGTGATGATAATGTTTTTGCTACTGTCTTGAAGGCAGTGTGCTGCCTTCCTCTGGGCAGTCAACTTGTTTATTTTTCCTTTCAGTGTTTTTGTGACAACAAAAAGGACTTTTTTGAAAGTTATTTCAATTACTGATTTCAGTTTTATTCCTATATTCTGAAGTGTTAACTATTGCTGTTGAAGACATGCTGTGGAATGACTTTTTTAACCAGCAAAGTAGATACTGCTCACTGAAATGAAAGTCTGCTAATAGATTTCATCAGCTGTTTTCTAATGAATTCTGTGATTTGGCTAAACCACATTATGCATCTCTTAGCTTTTGTCTGGTAAATGCATTGTGTAAACTGATGTTGGCACCCTTTATTGTGCCTGGACAGTTTCCTAGATAAAGGTACACCATTTTTTGGTACTCCAAATGATAGGAATTCAGACTGCTCCATTAGTTTGCACAAGTAATCTAAATTATTTTGTGCAACAAAATGAAGGAATTGTTCTGTGTCACTGATGAACATTAAATTAACATCTCATATCTTATTCTGCTCATATCTCATGATTAGGTTGTAACTTAAGGAGGATACTCACAAAGGTAATCAGGCTGATTATGCACTGATTTCTAGCCTTCCCGACCATGGACAACAGAGGCTGGATTATCTTCTGTCTCACAAGATTATCCTATACGATTATCCTGTGGTCTGAGGTGAGGTAAGAGTTAATTTGTCCTGATAATCTGCTCAGAAAAGGGTTGAGGCTAACAATTGTAAATGTTAAGCTTGTTCAATATTTATGATCAAAACTCTTCGTATGTGTTGAAAGCCGACGACTCTCAAGCCATTACTCCATGAACTGTGAAACCGAGCGTAGCACATGGTTACATGGGGAAGCGGTTGGAGTTCTCAACAATGCATCCCATTAAATGATGTTTTGGATGGCACATTATGCAGACACTCATGTTATACAAACATATCAATAAGTTTTTCCTCCATCTTCACTGTCCAGTGCAACTGAAGGAGAGATTGCTTGTTCATCAACATGACAATGACTTCTTCTCCTATTGAGGTCTTGTGAGAGAAAGCTGCTGGCATTTATTTAAGTCATATCGTCATCGCAACACTTGGAAGTATTATCGCATATTGCATGTTTTCCTAATATCATGCAGCACTAATAAAGAATCAGAGGAGCACCTTGATTTGCTCATGGGTGAGAAGCAAAAGAGAAAAAAGCTAAAATACAGTGACACAATTAATCTATGGTGGTGTTTCACTTTACTTACCTCGTGAATGTTGTGTAGGGACTTACCAGGCAAGTCTTGTGCACTTGTAGAACCTGATAATGTAATAACCCAGGTAATGTAATAAAAATCTTAGGGCTGGGCGATATAGCAGTTCATACTAAATACCAGTGGTATTTTCTCCTGGAAGTCAAGGGAAGCCAGGCTTCCTGACTTTTTTTAGACTTTACGTGCATGCTTTTGTGTTGTGTGTCTGTTGGCTCCCTCTGTAATTATTCAGCATTTTATGATGTAAAACTGTGCCCCCTCCAAATGTTATGTGCCGAATTAGTGGTGAAAACCTGGTACTGCCTGCTGTTGTGTGTTGGAGGTTTGTAAAAAAAAACCCCAGAATGATTAACCAATCAGGAGAGGCTACTGTCATGACCATGCTCCCCTGTGATTGGCCAAGACAAGATCAAGGGAAGCCACTAACTCTTTGGCTTCATGCCAATCAAAACACAGTATTGTCAACGCCATATAATATCATCAACGTCATTCATAACTGTTGATTTGATTAGTGCTGACATGTAGTTAGGCTAGCAATATTAGCAATATTAGTAAAATTAAAAAAAAAAAAAAAGAAACTAACTCTAACAACTTAAAATTAAATAGACGTTAGGCCATCACCAAAACTGGAGCTGCACTGAGATGAAGAAATGTTTTTGTGCTTTCAATGAGGAGAATTACATCTATACGGAGTGGCTAGCTGGTAGCGCTGAACTTTAGTGGCTATTTTGCTGCCCCCATCTCCTTTTTGTCAAGGATTCCTGCTCATTGAACTATGCTGTGGAAGACCTAAAGGTGTTGGGAAGTTTTACGACATTGTTATTGACTCTTATTCACCACCATGAAACACCAGGAGAGTGCAAGTCCACTGAAGTTGTGGACTTGCATGTTGTTTATTGTTGTTGCTCACTCATTCATGCACAACACTTGGTGGAGATGCCATCAGGCAAACCTTATGTTGCAAAACTAGTTCAACAGTATTTAAGCATACCTGCCACAAGTGCTCCATCTGAGAGTGTTCAGCACTGGTGACAATGTCATCATGTGCCATAGAGCTGCACCAAAACCAGATGCTGTGGACTGTCTAGTTTTCCTTGCTCAAATTTTGTACCACCAACAGGTCAGATTTGAATGTATTTAGTATAATTGTCAAAAGCATCTTTAAAATAAATGTCCCTAAAATTGAACAAACAGAAAAGTTTCAATTTTGCAAACACAGTGGCAATTTATTTGTGCTGGTCTATGATTATCTTATTACAATATGTTGGCATCTCCTATAAGTTCCAGTGCTTCTATACCTGCAGTACAGTGGTTCACAATGAACACATTTTCACCCACTGTATAACATCATGCTGAGCATAGAACAGTGCTTTACAAAATTTAAACCAACTCTAGTTAGGTGAAGAAAATAGCTCAGTTCATTGTCTGTTTCATTTGAAAAGCGCAGTGACCATCTTCATCTGTTAATTGTCAGTCAACGTTTCATATTGCAGTTTAAAGGACATCTATGTAGTTAAAAACACTGCCATCATGTGAAACTGAAAGTTTGAAACCTTGTGTCTGAAAGCATACAAAAGATTTGAAACTTTGTAACTAAGTTTTGAAGTTCTATATGTACAGCTTCAATAATTTCCCATGCCCATTCTGAGACTGACTGGTTCTTGGGCCGCATAGCAACCAGCTAGGGGGACTGGCTACCTCACTCATAGATATATATAAGAAAGCTAGATGTCTCGACCACGCTGCCGACCAATAGCGTTGAACGTCCGCATAGTGCGTCCATCTTACCAGTCAGCTTGCTGACCCTTAACATTGTTGTAGCCTAGTGGTGCTTTTACTTTTTAAATAATCATAACTTGCTCAATGTTCTGCCAATTTTCAAACAGTTTGATATGTTATAAACGTCAGAGGGTTAGTTATAACACTGCACTGCATGGATAATTATGTTACACCTCCGGTCAAAAGTTAACAATTGGCTCAGGTGGTAGAGCAGTCGTCCACTAATCGGAGGGTTGGAGGTTCAATTCCCAGCTCCTCCAGTCCACATGTCGATGTGTCCTTGAGNGTGTGTAAATGGGTTACTTAATGGTGATTAAACTGAATAAAAATTATACTACGGGAGAACAGTGCAAAATTTGAAACACTGAACATGTGTTGTTGAAACACTGTAAAAACAGTGGTGTAGTTGTGAAAAAGAAAAAGAAACGCCACAGCTGACCTCTTAGTGTCTGTTTCTGACTCATTTGAAAATGAAAACTTTGCACTTATGCACTTTCAAAGGACACTTTTAAGAAAAGCGGTTCATTGGCTTTCATTGGTCAGCAGTGTTGACATCAACAAATATAAAAGCTGTGGAAGAATCACTGAGTCTCTGCTGTGTAGACTTATTTACAATATGGAAAGTGAAATACATTTTAATGTAATAAATTAGCAGTAGTTATTTTGTTTTTTAAGTGTATTTCCCTGCATAAATAATAGTTAAATCATTACATTAAATGATTCCAAAATATCTACAAATTCATGTTTTAATAATGTTTGTTTTACTTAAGTCTCAGCACATTGACTTTTAGTAATCTGCCTGACAGTGACAGAATAAGTAAATCAACGGTATTAGCTTGTGAGGTGTTATTTATAGCATGTGGCGTATGTTGGGACGAGGCCAGATGGACAGCCATGATCCTATTACCTCTGTTACTTCTCATGGTCACGTTTGCCTCCATATCCTGCATTCCCACAGTATACCGTAAACATGGACAGCTTTGGTTCCCCTGCTCATTAACTGTGAGCAGAGTTCCTTGCCTGTCCATTTGGAAAGCAGACCTGCCTGAGCACAGTTCATGGTATGTGTCTCTGAAGAATGATTCTGTTGATCTTTGGTGGTGGTGTTACAATAGATGCTTTTATCAGTGTGCTCTGTTCACTGTGATGTGCCAGCTGTTTGGTTTTGTTACTTTGTAGTGTAACGTAGAAAGAGCAAAACAAGTGCATTAGGGGAAAGGATGGAAGACTGAGCTGATCAGGTATTGGCTGTTGGTCACAGTGGCTGACTCATTCGTAGCTCATTCATCTCTCAATGCTTCTCGGTCGATTAAACATGGATCTGCTACTTGAAGTCACACAGCCGTTATACTTCACTTTATTTAATCGAAGGAACAGTTAAGCAAAGCTAAGTAGTGCAGAACTGTCCCCCCCCAAAACAAAAAAAAGCCCATCTCTAAGTAAATACATTGTTATTCTATAAATAATAAAATAATAGTTATTATTAATTACTTGCTCCAAAATCTAAACAGATATGGAGTCTGAACACCATGGACTATAACTTTGAAAATGGATAGATATTGGAATTTAAATGACACATAGACCTATGCATCATATATAACAAATAACATCACCAAACAAAAAAAAAAAGACACACAAAAAAGTGTTTAAAGATTGAGAAAAAATGTTTGGGTATTGTTGAATTGTGCAAATTGCTGACTACAAACATAGAGGGGATTGTCGTGAGGATTCTTTCATGATTAAGGCATTTGTTATCTTCTCTGTCTTAAATATGTATGATGATTTCATTTTCTTTTCCCCACAAGTCTGTTTCATGTTCCTTATCGATTTTTTGATTGGTAGATAAGGAGATGTGGTGAGATGGAGTATAAAAAGATTGTATCTTTATTTCATTCACATTCAGTCTGGTGGGAGTAGGGAAATGATTTTGTGTCTGGTGAATTTTAAAGAAAATATTTGCTTTGCTTTCCTTTGTGTTGATGTTGCTTTGTTTCCTTACATTTACTTTCCAGTTACTAAATTGGGAAAAAAGAAAAACTATATTGTAGTGTTTATTTGCATGCTGATATATTAGTCAATAGATACATATTTAGTTTTGTGATTGCATCATTAGCAGTTTTAACAAATTTATGAATGTAGTATCTACATTTCTTTCATTTTATTTCAATTCAGATATTTTCTGAGGTAGCTATTACTCCTTAACCTCGCTAAGTGACCCTATAAAACTAATTAAGACTCATAAGCAGTGCACCTTCATTTTGTAGCCACATAATTATTGTACCTGCAATTTCAATGTTTTTATTCTTTATTATACTCATTATTGTGATTGCGTACTGACTCAAAAGTATTTGAGGTCTTTTTTGTGATCTTTGTTCACTAGTTTGCATTGGAGGAGCCAGGATGTAGAATTAGTTCTCAATTGTTATTGTAACTTGTTTAGCTTTGTAGTGGAAAAGTTTTTAAAAATGTGGAGTACAGAATAGGTCAAGACCCTTGTGGACCAAACTGGTGAATTAAGCCAAAAACTCTTCACATGGGTGTGTCTTCATGTGTCAGTGGCAGTGAACAGAGCCGTGAGCTGGTCGCAGGTATTAGGCTAAGAAAGCTGTTTTGAAAAACTGACAAGATGTCTGCCCTGACGTTTGGAAATATTTTAAAGTGGAAAGTGAAAGCAGTGCTACAACAACATGTAATATCTGCAAATTGAGGATTGCAGACACATCTGCAACTGCCTAATTCAGTTCAATCACCTCCGAGCGGGTTGGATTTATCAATGAACATGCTAACTCGCTAACATGCTAATCTTCCTCAACAAGAATCCGCATCTGGAGTTACTTTACTTTGTTAGGAGTGGACAGTCACCACCACCGCCTTAAGGTGAGTCACTAAGCTAAGTACAGGTAGACATAAACGTGAACCCCCCCTCCCCAGCCCCCCTCTCTAAACTATGTTCATTTTGGAGTTATTTATTTAGCGTTATATTTTGGCA
>JANJYP010161557.1:0-10697 GCA_024605115.1 Rastrelliger brachysoma
CAAAACCCCCCCCCCCCCCCCCCCCGCTCTCCGAGGAGTTTACTTTGGATTGGTTATAACACTGTGGTGTGTTGATCCTAAATGGATTTGAAAAAGCAAAACATTAATAGTGACAATACAGACAAATAAATAAAGAAGCTTGTGTGTGTGTGTGTAGGGAAATATAAGCCTTCATGCTTACATGGGATTTCTACATTTTGGTCTGTTAATTGGTTGCCATGAATTGGGATTTAGAACAGGATATTTTTTGTTTTGGAAGGAAGTAAATGTATTTTTTGGCACACAATTTCATGTCTTGATGAGCAGTGTGTGTATGTGAGTGAATGACAGGCTGGGCATTAGTGGCAGTCCATTGAGTGCCACTTACGTCAGTGTAAACAGGCCTGCTGAGCTCCAGAGGGGCGCGAAATTCTGCCCCCCATCTCTGATTTATGACTTTAGGGAGCATTCTTTCTCACAGAGTGCAATTTGATATACCCACAGCGCCTCTGCTACACTCATTTACTGAAACCTGCTCGCTGCCCCACGAAGGACGACCCGTGCATGACTAACTCCACCTGCACTGACCTTCACCTACCCACACAAGCTATGAACAATGTCCTTTTGCTAAGACCTGTTTTTTGTTAGCATTTTTTTTCCTCTCTCTCCCTTACCTACCAAGGAAGTGAACACTGCTTAAGTTGAGTTGCATATGAAGACAGTGCCTCATAGATTATGGATCCCCAGCTGAGATTATGTTGTCATTGTTGGCATTTATCACATTCTGTGTGTAATTGCTTACGACAAGCCCAGGTTGGGCTAAATCGGGAAATATTTTAAGGTAGGGAACAGGGCATCCTATGAGGGGCAGGGTGTGAACAAGGACATGACAGATTGGCATGCTGGGAGCAGACGGCTTGGAAACTGCGAAGGGGAATCTGGCACTGGCCCTTGAACTACTTGGACATGACGAGGTGCATTCATTCCATCATTGGATATAGTGAATATATATATATATATTTTTTTTAATTTATTTTTTTAAATAATGTCTAGCTGAAGATGGTCATGATGATTTAAAATATTTCTTTGTGTTCAACTGTTATTGAAGGCTCACTTTTTTTGTTTTAAAAAACGGTTTAAAACATCGCAGTCATCGATAGAATTGAGATTTTGTGTGTCTTTTGAGCTCTTTAGCACCTTTATGGGGACTACTGATAATGAGTGGTCTTCAAAGGGTCTGTTAATTGCCTTTCACTGAGAACAGGAGGGAACAGCGGCTGTCAGTTATGGTCTAACAATGCCAAAGTGGCCTTAAACGATGAATGAGTTTCTTTGATGTCATCACTGCACTAAGACAGGGCCAGGTACAGTCTGTGACCCTTATGTAATCCAATGACGTTACAAAACAAAGTTATCTTGTGCATTCACATGGATTGAGAGGAGTGATGGTGATGAGGTTAATAATAGTAGAAGTACAAAATGAACAATTGCAAATTCTCAATAGAGGGATTAGTGTACTGTCAGAACTGTTTGTCAGACAGTTGAATATCTCCAGAAACCCCCCTTCAATCTCACCTTTCTGATGTTGGATTGGCGAGGATGGGAAGTGAGTATGTTCTGTTAAACTATTACAAACATACCAATTTGCACCACCTATAGGAATGGAAAGAGGTGGTGGTGGTAGTTTAGACTAGCCAATGTCCATATGTTTATGTCACCATGTACAGACAAAGAAAGTAATAAAAACATTCAAATAAAATAATTAATACAGTGGATCACATTGTGTCACACTACTATTAACCTCTGAAATAGAATTATAATTTTAGCTGTGAAATATCAAATACCTTTCTTAATTTTGTTAATTGGTAAATTGAATGCTGAATGAAGTTTTGACATTTCTAGCAATGTGGCTATACAGTTGAATGATATTAGCTGAGCCTAGACTTGGGGGTGTTGCATCAGTAAAACTACACATACTTGTTTCTTTTCAGTTCAGTCACATCTGCAGCCGACATCTAAATGTGACTGCTTTCTCAAATGTCTTTTTCAGGGCACAAGAATTGCAGTCAAACTGAGGAAACACTTTAATTCACTGCTGAGATTTCATACTTCTCTACCCAATGTAGAGACCAGCAGGACAGCCGGACCCATTCCATCATTCTCTCTTTTCCGGTGTAGTGCGCCGTTTGTGTCTGTTTGCATGTGACTGAATGTAATTCACATGACTTTAATGACTCACAGCTCCTCTTGTCAAGCTGACGTCAGAGCAATACACACACACACAGGCTTGCTCTGCCAGCCTCAACACATTTGGCAGTATACACAGCCACTTGGTACATTTCATTAAGATGGAAAGCATGCTGACGCCATTCCTAACATTAGCTGCAGAAACATTTTTGCTTCAATTTTTGGATGTTTTGTTATGTTTCTGGCTATTACAGAATCTTTACCCTAGATAAGGATTTTCTCTGGGGTAATAAATATGGAAACTTTTATATATAAGAGTATATAAAGTTTTAGCAGAAGCCCTAATCAATTTTAGTTTTCCGATTTTATTTTGATTTTAGATTTTATTTTGTTTTGCTGTCATGGGGCTTTTAGATATAGTGTGTGGCTGCTATAGACTGTGAGCAAGAGGAAGACCACATAGTAGGTAATCTCACTGGTAGCCAAAACATCCCAGCCCCAAAACCTCATGTTTAATCCACCAAAATCTCACCAGGATATTTAATCTGTGTGGAATTTTACTAGTCAGTGCAAATCAGCAATTTGCTGAGCCAGAGAGCTTCTGCAGAGTCCAGTGATTTTGTTTAGTAGATCAGGAAGGTCAAAAGCCTGGTGCCTCGATATCGCCTACAGGGCCATTTGGCACCTTATCAATGGCTGAAAGAGCTGCTGTTATGATAGTCCAGCTGGTTAAAGTGTGGCTTGTTATCACTGTTGAACCTGACAGTTCAAATGTTAGACTAAACACAACATGGGACTGAAGTGGAACTCCTTCTAAAATACTTAGACACAGGTATTGCAAGAAAAGCTCTGCCTTTAGTCTGACTTGTGTTAATTCTTCAATCAAAGCTAAGACCATTACTACACACTTGTCTTGTCTTAAGATCTAACACTGTGAATCACCATGGAAATATGCTTATCAGCAGCACACTAGATTTTGATGCCACACACATTTTGTCATTTGCCCTCCTGTGTCAAAGGGTAAGCTGCAGAAGTTTCCTTTATTAATTGTTTGTATGTGCATGTGAGTGTTCCTCTGTATGTGTCTGTGTGTTTAGTATGCCCAAGATAAAACCTGTCAAACAGTGAAGGTGACCCCAGCAGGATACAGGGCAACGTGCACGTGGCGGTAAAGGACCTTAGGGCAGCACAGTAACACTGTGATTTACTCTTCAAAGACAAGCTCATGATAGTATTTCATCTGCATCTTAACCCTCCTTAACCCACAAACAGCATGTATACATTATGGTGTCATAGGGGTGAGTGTTACACAGCAGTTCAAATAAACAACCTGCATAGGTTGTGATGCTGTCCGCCATATAAATTGACATGTCTAAATAGAAGTAGTTTAACATTTGATTTTATACTGTTATCACAATCAGCACACCTCTTGGGGGTTTAGAACAATGTCAGACTATGAGGTTGTATAAAAAATTAAAAGCAAAGTACACCAGCAATTAGTTTAACATAACATGTGGTTATATATCCCTAATCAACACTTAAGATTAAACAACACTACTTGTCAGTGAATTTCAATTTTATAAAACAACTGCAAAGCTTTTGTTAAAAGAGAATGATCCAACTGACATGAGTGTAAAGGCTTGTTGCAATACTAAATAGCAGTAAGAGTACTCACAAACTCTTTTTGATTGAAGGAATGAATTAAAACTATACACTTTTTAAAAGTTTTGTCATTAACCAAATTGATGTCCATCATTAGTTTATTTTATGAACGTCTCCTTTTAAATGTCTGACCTTGTTATTCTTACAAACTGCAGCTGAAGAGTTGGACTATAGAGGAAGTCACTGATTTATCCTAAATGAGTCTGCCAGCTGTAAAGGAGTGCTTGACAACTCTCCTCCCTTGTATATTAACCAGATGTGTTCAAGGCCCCAAACAGTAATTTAATGTCATCTTCCTCATTTTTCTAACTACCTAGATTGAGAACAACCTATCCTGCTAAAATAGGCCAAATTTGTATTTGCTTGCGATATGCAGAGCCAGTTTTCCTCTTCATCACCAAATCCAACTACATTTTGCCCACATGGGTCGCAATTTGAGATGCAGGCTTCAGTGGCGGCTGGCGTCCTCCTCTGTTTAATCTGAAGCCAGGCGTCTCTCTCTGGGAGCCAGCTGTAGTCAGTGTCTCGCCCTCTGCATAGGGTTTAAGTCTGCGTAGCTATGTGTCTTAATCCACCGTCCAGCCACTGCCCAGGAGGGGGCACAGATAGCTTGGTAAGAAGAGTTGAGACAGCAGAGATTAAGGCAGAAGAAATGTGTGAGAATCTATTGGTGATAACCAAAGAAAGTTCCAAAACATTCACCAACCCTTACTAGTATTGTAAACTTCTTCTATCAGGTACTGTATCTGCTTTGTCATTCAGTGAAAATGTTTTCACTTTATACTGACAGTGAAAATAAGGGGCAATAGAATTCATTAGAGCTGCTTTGATAACCAGATTATTACCGTAACACAGTCAAATCACACCCATGATAGGGCCCTTTCACCGCTGAGTGAGTGACTCAATGATGAGACATCAGTTATTCTATCGAGCTTGTGTCGACCTGCCAAGTGTCGACCGGTTTTCCAGATGCAATATTCCCACTGCAGAGTCAGCCACTTAATGAGAACAATGGAATAAAGATGGACATGAAGACTATATATAGGCTATTAAGTGTAGACTGAATAAATGCATTTGAAAAGTTAACTGTATTGGTTCCATTATGAGATGGGTGTGTTTTTGAAAATGCAACAGAAAAAGTGGGGTCATCGTTCATTTGGGAAGCACAGGAATCCTCTGGAGGGAAATTTGTTTTTAACCTGCCAGCTTGTTTTATGAGTAGTGAATTTTAAAATAATGTCCCTCACTGATTATGTCTGAAGTGCCTTTTAACTTCACATTATGCTGTGTGCAGTAGGGTATGCGATGTGGCACCCATTAATCTACAAGTGATCCACAAATGAATGTCTGTTTTTTTGTTTGTTTAAATATCACTGCCAGTTCCATGTATGTTTAATGTATTTTCATTTAACTTTGAAGTGCTACAGAAATTGTTTAATGCATGTCTGGCCATCGTGATAAGGTACCCTGCAGGAAGTTGTTGTATGTGATGAGTTCCTGTGAGCTTGATGGTTCTTAAAGACCAAAGTTCAATAGGAAGTGGAGAAAGGAAAAAGGATACAGATCATATCATCCCAAGAATGAGGATATGGCAAATGAAGCCACATAAAACACACAGGAGGGTTCCAGTTATGTTGTGAACTGCAGTGTTTAGAAAGCAGAGGTGCCAACGATGAAATTTCCCTCAGCTCTCCAGTGTCTTTCCAGTCACATCATTTGCATTGTTGTCGTTTTTAAAAGTAATTTGCAGAATTCGTAGGCAATTAAATTCCTGGACACTTCAGACACTTTGCAGTATTCCCAAGCTCTGTTGTGCCCCCTCATTAGTTTTAGGACAGTAGTTCAGCTCTTTCTTCTACTGTTGTGGACGTTTGAAAGATAATGAGGTGGAGAGTCAGTGCATTGCTGGAGAGGGCTGGCAATTGGGTGATTAGACACCCTCACTGAGTGTTGTTTGAAATAGCAACCAGTGTTTTCTTAGTGGGGGAGCGGCATCACTCAGGCCTCATTCAGACTGGGAACCGCTGCTGCTGTAGGGGGGAGGAGCACTTTCACACATAGTGATACATTGCTGATCAAGTAACAAAGTGGCCCATCAAACACCAGGATGCCACATAAAGTCGCACACTGTGACTTTCCCGCTTTCTTCAACTACTGCCAGTGTATCAGACCCCTCTTAGCACCCCCTTGGTCCTTCCCCTTGCCTCTATGATCCTTTTATGCCTCTTCGTTTTTTGCGGTGACCAATTAAACATCACCATTCCCTAATGTTCTGCCAGATTTCACACCCAGGCTAACATTATCCATGAGCATGCGAGAAAGCCTCATCCCAGTGGATCTTCATTTCTCTTGCCGCTCCTGCTTATAGCATCCTCTTATCTTTACCCTTTCACGCATCAGCATCTAAGGCCTATACCCTTTCTCCATGTGAGCTTGCACAGTAGTTGATAGTCACAGTACTGCAGTATGCTCTTTACATCGAGAGATGCTACTTTTCTATTATGGAGGCAGACTGCTGATGTGTTAGTGTCATTCACACATGGGCACACACACAAAATCTCATAAGCATTTCAATTTTTTTTTGTGAATGTTGCACCATAGTTTTTGCACAAAGATGAGTAAAGATAAATAATCCAGTGCAATGCATATGTTGTAATAATTCATATAAGTTAACAGTGCTCATAATGACGTTAATATAGTCATAATTAAACAAGCTACCTAGACTTGAAAGACTACATTCAATATGACACACATTACAGAAGCGACAGACTTTCCAACATTCTAACAGTCAACTGTGTTAACTCGACATGACCTTTAAGTCCTCATAAATATTCTCTAGACAAATGTACATAATTGTTTTAATGAACTTTTATTACCGGAATAGCATTCTCACACAGCTTTATAGTTAATGTCGGTTGTAAAATTCCAACCAGTTGATATTCAGTTGATTTGAAAATGATCCATGAAACATTTGAGTCAAAATAGTTGATGTGTGTGTCCAGGTCCAGAGACAGGAGATGACTGTCTGATGATAATGATGATGATGAGGATGAGGGACTTGGGTGGTGGAGTGTATTCTGATGGAGGATCCTGCTATAAGCCCGGGTGGATCACCTCCTGGGGGGCAGGGAGCGTAATGACTTCCCCAGCTGGCCCCCTGGGACGACTGTGCTCGTGCTCTGCACCTCTCCTGGCTGCTTTAAGCCACAACCATGTTTGTTTAGGGAAGATTAGCAACGTAAAACCCTTACAACATCCTGAACACGCAGCAAAAGGGAGACACGATGGAGGGGACAGCGGGAAAGAGAAATGGAGATTAATGGGTGGAGGGACAGTGGAGGTATGTTTGGGAGAGAGTGGTCAGGGTGAAGATGAGAATGAAAAGTGGGAAAGGTTGTAGGTAAAACAAAGCATATAAAACATTTTATCCCAGAAGGCAATTCAGAACAAGTGGTCTCTGCCAGATTGGTTCTTCAGTACAGTAGTGGTGTTTAGTGTCTTGCTAAGTCATTAAGGACCAGACCTCACTTCCAAATCCCTATTTTTCTCCATAATTAGCATTCACAGAAACCAGCCTGTGTATTGAATGCACCTGTTGTGAATTTCCCATGGGCAGTATATACTAAAACTGAAGTATATTTTCTAAATATTATTTCAGCTCCTAGCAGCTGTAGTTCATTACTTATAGTTCTGTTTTTATGCAGCATCCTTTGATGTTCCCACAGTGTTAAATGAAGGGAGAGTAGTGGAAAAATTAATACAGAGAAAAACAGGTATATAATTAGGCTAGATTTTTTTGAAAGCCGTGTCCCAGGTGTGCCACAGGTATATGTGTGTGGGTGTTTAGCTGCGGCAGGAAACAGATGTGCACTGATATGAACGGCTACACAGGTCTGGGAGACTATCTGCGCCGGCCAGCCTGCTGTCTCACTACGGTGCTCTACTTCCTGTGGGCTTATATCATGCCAGCCCATGATAAGAAGAGCAGCGCCGCTCCTTTTAAGAATAATTTGTGGCTCCCTGATTATGAACCTTCATGATAAAAGACAGATGGTAAGACGATAGAAGACAAGATGAATATTTGAAACCTGTTGCTAACTAATTGCTGACAATTCTATGAATAACATCTAAGAACAGCAATAAATTTATCCACTAAAACCGTTAAAGAGTCAATGCAACCTTGGCAGGTTGTGTGGGTCATGCTTATGAAGCCAGGAAGTTTAAGGAGTTCCTTTTGTCCTTGACAAACACACACGTCAATTTTTGTAGATCACTGATTCTACAAACACTTGTTTCTGTTCTCTTTACAGCCCCTGTCCAGAACAAGGAATGGGTGATGAATTTAACCTCATGGATCATTCAGACCTGTATATCTTNAACTGATTCTACAAACACTTGTTTCTGTTCTCTTTACAGCCCCTGTCCAGAGCAAGGAATGGGTGATGAATTTAACCTCATGGATCATTCAGACCTGTATATCTTAGATTTCAGTAAGTATCCAGTCATTATCTGTCTCTCTTTTATTAGCTCGATAAAGTGTTTTTAACAGCCGTCTGAAACTCCAGTTGTTTTAACCACCTTTCCCTCTACGACCCTAGGGTGCCACTGTAAATATTTTAAGCCTCTATGCCTGGTTAAATAAAATATAGATGCTCTCTTCAGTACATTTTATATCACCAGTACTCTCTTTACACCACAGCCTCATTTCTCACCTAGTCTAGTGCATCTGGCCTTGGCCCCGCTTCGTGTTATCACATGGGGGCACTTCCGTCTCATGGACTACCAAATATAGCCATATCCTGCCTGCGCTGGGGTAGCCGTGCAGTGCTGTCAGGTCACAGTTAGGGTTTGTGTGGGCTTAGACAGGGACACGGGCACCGTATGGGACTGGCAGTATGCAGCGGCATCCCCTGTGGCACTCGCCTCCACGTGCCAGCCGTGTGGGCCTTCGCACTGTTTTACCACCGAACATATGGTGGAACAGCCATGACGGCGATTGCACTGTAATAGTGGCAAAGTTCGTAATTAGTCTTAGAAAGCAGGTTTGCATAACAAGTTGATTTGCATATAAAGATGATTTAACATCAGCATCATCATGTCCTGTCAGTGCATGTCTGTGTGTCCCCTTATGTGAGCATTGTTGTTTTTCTGTTATGTTATAAAACAGGTTATGAAGATTTTAAAACTATGACTTTCCCTTTTTATTTACAGATTTTTTAGATGTGACGTGCCTAGCTCCATGTTGAATTCCCACAGCTGAAATGGATATTCTGAGTGAGATTAGTTCCTATGATCCATCTATGACTCATTACACTTTCTTCTCTTTTCAGGCCCTAATTTGAAGACGTTATGCAAAATAGCTGTTATTCAGTACAGTCTGGAGCAGTCAGGACTCCCACATGATATCAGGTCAGAAAAGCATCCTCTTCTCAAACATAGAACTAATATTGTTTGTTCATGCTGTTTGCATTATGATCGTCATTCTTACCACCAATCCGCGTCTCTCAGTAATGACGCTGTTTTTCAAAGAGGAAAAATGATCACTCATTATCCTTCATTTAACTAGTATAGGATTTACTGAGGCTTTGCTCTGATTTTACTTACAGCCCCTACATCTTCAATTTTTTTTTCTGTAATTATATAATCTTCATAATCACAGTGAAACATCAGTATAGCCAGTGTGCAGCTTTCAGTCTTTTCATTGTCTATGTACCCATGAACAGTCTCCACAGAAGTTGGAGAAGAAAAGAGGGTTTTCATTCAGTATAAAGCTTATTTGAAGCATGGAAGTGTTGTAGGGGAACAACTATAGAGACAGATGACGTGCAGCATGATGGTAACGAGAAAATCATAATGTTTCAATGATAAGTACAGCCAAAACATTATTCTCTCTTTTTTTGTGAGAGTGAGTTACGCATTGTGAACTAACAACCGTGCAATCTCTCCTATCCCTGTGTGTCCTTTTTTCAGTTTGCTGGAAAAATATATTTCAAGCCAAGCGTCCAATCAGCTGCTGAATTATCTATATTTTTTCATCACCATCATCATTGTTAGAGAATATGTATCAGAACATCTAGATTTGTATATCTTGATACCGTCATATGCCTAATGTCTTTTCCTGCATTTAAAGGCAGCATTACAGTTAAAGTGATGTAATTTCTGAACCTAGCAGGCTGTTATATCACCACCAATAGTCATCTCTATAATATTGCTGTAATATTGTTATTGATTTTGAATGAACATTTGATGAGTATTGATATTTGATTTTGCCCAAATCACCCAGTCCTAATTACATAATCTTTGACAGCTCTGAATTTTTAATTTTTAATTTTGACACATTACTTACAAGAGAAACACCACTTTGATGTGTTGTGACATTGCAATCATAGGCTAGGGATATGATTTTGAAACCGCTCGATGCAAAATACATATCTAAAAATAGAAGTTTAATCAAAACTTCATCAAGAAGTTCTGTGGACAAGTGCGTCTGAAATTAAAGGATCACATTTTTTTTTTTTACATGAGGACCCTTTGTAACTTGATACTAATTACTCCTTTTAGCCTCTCATTTCTCTTGCACCACCACTGCCACCTTGCACACTCCCCACTTAAGTGTTTGCAGTTGTGTTGCTAACCCTTTAAAGGGTTTTGCAGTGGGGTCACAAGAGTCCAGTTAACTCCCTTTGCCCCTCACTGGCATCATCTCCCAGCTCCAATGCCAATCTCTCCTCTTAAACACACACGCGCACAACAAAAAAACGAACAAAGCAATTGAGAGGGAGTGAGTGTGAAACCAGAGCCAGTGATAACAATCTGGAGCTCAACCTCTGACCTGTCATCAGGTCAGCACTAGACCCCGTTGTCAGTCC
>JANJYP010161563.1:0-10361 GCA_024605115.1 Rastrelliger brachysoma
AAGCTTTGATCAGGTTAACACATGCTTGCAGACAAAAAAAAAGGGAAACAAAAACAGCTGGGTGCCAAGCTTGAGGTAAATGTAACGTACGTTAGATGTTCATTGATGTTTTTTTTCATAGCCTTAGGTCTGTGCTGTTTGTCTTTTCAGCCAATAGCTGTTTGTGTTTTCCAAACAGTTAACCTCACATTCATTATAGTTTAAAAATACTGTTAAAGTATAAATGAAATTCAGCATGCTCCATCACATTTTGTTTTCAGTTGAAGATTAAGGGTTAGTGTAATTACTGACTAGGTGTCTGCTCAGCTGGTTGGCAAATGTAAAAGAGAGTATCTCATTTACACCTTGTGAACCATGTTCTAAGACTGCAGTGTTTAAAACAATGTCCAAGAGAGGGTTTGGAAGAGTGTATATGGATAACGTTAAAAAATTGCACTGCATTAGGGAGCCCTGAAACTCTGAATTAAGTCAATTTCAGTTTCCATTGAGGTAAAAATTGACTTGTTAAAGTAGGTGGAATATGACTGTTGGCCAGCTAAGGTTGACAAAAAGAGAAAATCAATAAAAGGCAGTACTGTTCTTAAGTGCAAATGACAGGTGAAAGGAAACCCTGGTGCTTTTAGTTTCCATAAGCTGTGCACTACTCTTGCATTCTAGTTTTTGTATAAATTTGACATATCCAGCTTCATTCATTGTTTCTGTGAGGCTGCTGTTACATAAACCAATATACATAAAATAGAACTCTGAGCAGCAGGCAGGAGTTTGTGCTGCATGTTTATGATGTTTTGATTGAGTTTGTCACATGTTATTCCTTCTCTCCTCTTCCATAATACAGATACCAACATTAGTAGAATATAAATAGACAAAACTTTTACATAAAAAAATGTTTTCACCTTTTTTGCATTGTAAGAAATAAATACAAACTTAAATGCCTATCTTGGTGAGTTTAGGAATAATTGTCTCCAAATCTAGATGGGATTGTAGCTCACTAGACCATATCAGTCCTGTTCTAGCTGGCTGCTTTGCGCCCAAGATGAAATTTGAAACCAGACTGTCAATACACTGCATGCTTGCAAAATCACAGTTGTGTTCAGGCTCTGTCAGGCTGAGTTAAACTTGTATTACATATTATTACATAGATATGAGCACAGTACATAGCCAGAGATTTCTTTTGGATAGTAGCCACAAGTAGAGTTACTGTAAAAACATCTTACCAGATACATTAAACATATCAGTCGTGTGCCTATGCAGGACAAATGCAAGACTGTTTATTGTTTACTGTTTATTTAAACAGTTATATTTTAATTTTGGGGCTGCAGTAGAATATTTTTGGATGATTTACAGTTCAAAATATTCCTTATTTAACTCAGACTGACCTCTTACACAGCCCGTCAGTTCAGCCTCTATCTGAAATTCTTACGGAGTGGACCTTAGATCAGCTGTTCGGTGACTTCCGCACTCCGAGAACTCTACTGAAGACCAAATGGGAGAGAGCTAAGGAGGAAATATTAAAAATATCGGGAGAGGGCTTCTCTGGATCTGAGTGGTGATATCAAGGAGATCTTCCACTGCTTGCAGCCTTGGCAAAACACTACCCGTCAATTCCAGCAACAAGTCTGAGCGTCTGAGCGAATATTTANGTAAGGAGGAAATATTAAAAATATCGGGAGAGGGCTTCTCTGGATCTGAGTGGTGATATCAAGGAGATCTTCCTCTGCTTGCAGCCTTGGCAAAACACTACCTGTCAATTCCAGCAACAAGTCTGAGCGTCTGAGCGAATATTTAGCACAGCAGGGGACATAGTCACCGCCCAGTGCAGCTTACTTGCTCCTGAACATGTAGATCAGTTGGTATTCATGAAGAAAAACCTTCTTTTTTTTTTTTTTTTTGTAGTTATGACAGACCTGTTTGTGACAGGAAAGAATGTTTTATGTTGAACAAATAATCCACTGGCTCCACTGCTGGGGCAGCCTTTTGAAAGTGATCCTGTCCTGATTGTTTATCTGTTTAGTCTAACTTGTTAATGACAAATCCTAACCCCTGACAACTTTGAAGGCTGAGGTCCTATTTGTGTAATGGGCCTTTATTATGTTTACAAACACACCTCCTCACTGCTTAAGTAGCCTACTGTAAGCGTCTTCACTTCTGTAATTTGTCTTCATTTGTTACAAGCTTCTTAATAAGAAGTATGATACTGTTTATGTTCTTGAAGGAACAATAAAGTTGAGCTAAATTTGTACAGATTTGCATTATTATTGAAACCTGATTGCATCCTGATTACATCGTGGTAGGAAGATAAATCGTATCGTCCTGAACTGGTAAATGCTTCATGTGAATAGTTAGTGTATCGTAGCCCACATATCGGGATGCATATCGTATCATCCTGGGAATGGGGATTTCCATCCCTACTGCTAGCTGCATCTTAGCCAACCTTCTGCAACTTGGGAGGCTACAAACATAAGTAGTAGGATGTCACTTCTTTTTCTCATTCTGTACCTGAAATAAATCCATAGCCTACATGTTTGAGCTAAAATTCCTAACGGTAGCAACAAAGACTACCAATGGACGGCAGCTTATGAGCATGTGTGATGAAATGGCATCTGCTTCAGTTTCATAGGATTCAATTCACGCATGTCGATACAGTGTAACTGAGAACAGTGTGGTTCCATCTTGTTGCTTCTATATCTACAGACTTGTCACTTAAAACTATAAATACATGTAATCAATAGATACCTGAAGGCTTACATTAAAATACTCTCCTCCCCACTGTGATAAAGTTATCATGTCATCAAGATGTTTATATAGAATTATTATTAAAATTATTATCAATCAACTGTAATCAGTTAAACGAGGCTGCTGTTAATTAATAGAGCTTGTCTGTTACTGTATGCTTTCATAAACTGCCCCAGTAATGGATTTTGACAAAGTAGAGCTGTTAGCAACTAGAGCACTAAGGAAAAAAATGAGTTTTCGGCACCAACATTGGTGGTGGTGGCAGTGGGAAGAAAGTGGGAAGTTGGGAACAGGTCCAGAATACATCCATGGCATCTGCTAAAATGGCTTACCAAATCAGTACTGCAACATTTTTTCGCCATTGCTGCTGAAACTTTTGCGCATTTGTTTAAACACAAAGTGGGTCTACACATTTACTATCCATTTGGTGCATGAAATATGCTGACTGACCCTGTATGTTTTTTTTGTTTGTTTTTTTTAACAGAAATACGTACTGTATGTAAGGTGACAACACTGACAGAAATCACACTGTTATATATTAAAATAAGTGTTATATCGAGTGCTTCACATAGGGTGAAACTGATTCCGTTTCAATGTGAAGCAACACAGCTGTATCTGTCATTCATACCCACATTCATGATTCATTACAATCCTAACCTGATCACAAATTCAAGGATCAACACATGCAACAACACAGAGGCATACGCGCATACATGTAAATATTTATGCAATGTTACTGTGAAAAAGGCATTCACTCATATGTTTAATGAAGCAACTATTCCTAACATAACACTGTCCTTGCAGCTGCTTTGAGCCCAGATGTAAGAAGGCACCACTGCACATCCTTCTCTTTCAAAGCGAACTGATCAGAGATGATCAGAGATTTAAATGTATGTAATTACAGGAGGCAAGATAATTAAGGACAAATGCCAATCTTCTTTGGGGATTTTGCAATGAAATGTTCTCCTGGCATTAGCTCAAATGTTCCATAATCAAAAGGAAGTGAAGCATAAGAAATAATGTTCGCCTTAGAAATGCAATCACAAGTTAGTAGTTTGGTTCAGTATGGTCTTTGATGTGCAGATGTGTTTGCCATCTCTGGATCATGATCTTCTTGAACAACAAAACATGATTGAAGTGTAGCATTGTAATTAGATGAAATTGCTGACTACAAAATGCTCACATTGGCCAGCTCTCTTCTAATTAATGGATGGAGAAAAAGATGGCCAGACAATGCCTGTTTGACACATGCAATTAGCCACATAAAGATAGAATCCAGAATTTCCCAACACATTATAAATTGGGAAGACAATGCAGTAACAGAGTTACACTTCCATTACATATTTTGGTACCACTTGGTGAAGGAGTTACAGAAAATGAACCCAATTTTTTAACCAAGAAACTCAACATCATCAAACATGTGGTTCTTAGAATATAATATTTGAAAAATTAATGTGGAAATGTTTTTAATATTATATGACTGAAGATCGTACAGCCATGACAAATTTTGAGGTATTTATGAAGCATTTAATATATGTCATAGTAAGGAAGTTACAAATGCTTTCTATTAATGAAACAAGATTTAATTGCATGAAAAAAACTCAGTAATCAGTACATATTAATTTGAAATAGTGTTTATTATAATAAATATTTTTTTATTATTGATTTTACCTCATAGTTTTAGTCACAGATTAACAAAGAATACAACCTGTTTTGCTTACTTCAACTGATTGGTGATCATACTAGATATATTTTGAAGTTTGATTTTTCACCTTAGATGTTAACATGCACATGATCGTCCCCAAACATTTCTTTTAAAAAGTTATTATATACGACACATTATGGAAAAAAAGACATTCTAATCCACTAAATAACGCCAGCTTTATATAGGTAATTAGAAGTAAGTGGATAGACCTAGAGGTACAATCATGCATAGATTAAAGAAGAACATCATACGTTATGCTTTATTCCTCAGTTGCCTTGTATTTGGCCTTAATTCCCTTTTGCTTCATATCACTTGATGTTAAAGAACCATGTCCTCCATGTGTCTGAGGTTTCATATGTGCAAGCATTCTCTGCAATAATGTCTAATGGGCAGGCATAAAGGATGACATATTTCTGATCCTTCCTTTCTGATAGTGGTTCATTAAAACTAGCTCTGGCCCCTTCAGTTTATGAGGCAGCCACATGATGTTGACAACAGCTTTGCATTTAGAAGTGCTTCAGATGCCTAATGTGGAGGACTGCGACTGAATTTTCTCTGTGTTTTTCATATACTCTTTTGCCTGAAGAAGAGCATATTGTAGGTGTGGTAACATGATGTCTGACCATCACACAGTGTAGCATGGATAATGACATACCCATCAGAATAAGAGCTAACGAGCCATGAGCAGCTATTGTCTCTGCTGGAAAGGCAGGGAGTCCAGCAGTACTTTGACTATCATTAGAAGCTCATTTTTCGGCCCTTTGACAGTGTGGCTCTGTGTGATTATCTATGCGGTCCTACATCAAGAGGCTCTCCCAGTGTGTGCCAGTACACAGTTGTAGGCCTGCTGTTAAGTCTAGTTACCTTAACATACTGTCCTTCCACCTTAAATATCTTGCTCAGCTCTGAATGAAGAAGCTATCTGCAGGCTCATGTGATGTGTTTACCGCCACAGAGGAGAAATAAATCTAATGCAGCTGGCATTTGTGTGGCAGCTTTGTATAAGAGGCAAGAACGGGGTCTACTGTCAGCCAGTATACTGCTTTCTATACATTGCACAGCAGCTGGTACAACTACTGAGAGAGTCCACAAACAAAATACACCTCACAGTCTTGACTATATGTTATGGTCAGGAAGGGGCAATAGAAATTCACAGAAAATAGAAATTAAAATAGAAAAGAAATATAACTTATCTTATGTATGGGGTAAGTTATATTTCACCTGTCTAGGTTGCAGGTGAACACAAACCACAGGGACCACCTTGCTGAGTCACTAACTCAGCTTTGGGGAGCTTTGTGATTACATCGAATCTTGGGAAGAATCCTTCATCATTCCCTTTGAAAATAAAGCATGACTTACCATAAACAACTTTTCCTGTTTCCTGCTAGTAACTGCTCGCAATAATGTTAAAATGGTTTTCTACTTCTATTGTATAAAGAAAGAAGAATCGATATAAGTAATGTGATTGTAATAAATAATACACAAAATGGCTCAAGTCAAAGCAAAAGTGGACAGTGCATATGCAACCCTAACTTTGAATCACTACACTTGATCTTCTGCTAAAAAGCAGACAGCAGGTGGTTCTCTACATTGTGCTGTTGTGCTAAAAGGTGTGAGACCTCAATAGTCACAGGGTGCCGAGTTGATTGGTCTCAGTCACTTTGCCAATTCATGATAAAGCTTCAAAGGAAAAGCTGTGGATAAGGCTTCAAAGCTGAAGTTAAGGTCCTAAGGCTTCTAGTGCAACACGGTCCATCTAGTAAAGTGAAGATTTAATGCAATAATCAAAATGAGAAATAAAGAGTGTAAACCCATCTCCCTCTTCATATCACACTTTTCCTTCTTTGCCACAGTCTAAAGTTGGCTTAACTTTTTCTCTGCAAGATGAATCTTTCTATTAGTTCTTTTTGTAATGACATATCTAAAACTATATAAAAATCATGCTTAATTAACTGAATAACATTATACATATGGCTCCTTTGGGCAAAATAAAAACCACCACCAAGCTGTGATTGCAATACCTTGGGAGCCTGCTACAGTGAGACTGATGTGGCTTACACTTGAGAAGTTAAGAACAGCTCTTAATAACATGATATAAGATTAAAAAACACTGCATCAAATGTGTGATTTACCCAAAAAATAAATCCAATGAAACATACAAATATGCTCTGCTATGATGGTTGCCATGACTTGTGCCAAAGGCTTCACAAATGTAGCTAATACACACACAATAAGTGAGAGAGACACAGACACATACATAACTGATTCAAAAGGGTCCTTCATCTACAGATACATGCAGTAAGACCTCTTCGTCTTCCTCAACTTGGGAGATTCAAAAATGCTAAAGAGACATTTTTTTCAGTTTCATCCCCCAGAACTATAAACATATGTTGCCGGGAAATGCAAAAGCTCCAAAATATTTTAGGGCAGCTGTGGGAGATGAGTTTACGCCCATGGAGGGTCTGATGCCAGACAGTGTGATTAACTCCCAAAAGGATTCATTAGTCTACCTGGCCAAAGGGCAAACTGCATATGGGCCATGCCATCTGGTACATCCCTTGACCACTCTTGCCAGCATTTATAAAGTGAGAACATTCTCGCCAAAGCTTCATAGCAAACAAGCCAGCAGATCATGAAGTCAAGAGAGAAAAATGTATTATTCACTCATGCTGAAAATTCATAAAAAGGTGTAGTGATGCAGTAAATGAAATTAATTTCTGCAGTGTTGCAGCATTTATTGTACTGAGCTGTATTCCAACTTCAGAGAACTACTAAAAAGAGCCTAACAGATCATGTTTATGTCTAATGTGTACAGGTATTACATATGCAATCTACATTTTGATTGAAATCAAATGGGATATGCTTTTATTGGGTTCCAGGACAGTATAGACTGCCTCCTGTTAGTGGGTTTTCACACCACAGAGCCAAGCTCAATAACTGGGAAGCACCATCTTGAATGAATCACATTTATTATCATTGATCCTCCACCAGATTCCAGCTCCAGTCTCATTCAGAAATGCCTCTGGAATATTGCCTCTTCTCTGCTCTTATAGTACAGCTGCCACAGAGCACCAATGTGCACAAAAGACTCATTGCCCTTAAATGAGGGCACAGAGCTGCACAGGTTCATGCTCTTGATATTTCATTGAGTTTACCAGAGCCAAGTCTCCAATGAGGCCCAAAATTCAATTTGACTGTGACTTAGTTTCCCTGTTTTTACCACTGATTCTGTTTAAAGTCACTTGCTTTATAGAGATTCACAACACAAACGTCCACTAAGAAACAGGAAAGCTGAAGTTATATTTCTTATTACTATCTGTGACTAAAGAATTTGATGGATAATCTGGATTTTGATAATCAAAGTAAAAATTTCTCCAAATGACAGTTCCTGGCACTCCAGCTCTTTGTTCTTTACCCTTCATATCTCTCTCCTCTCTTTGGACTAAATGTTTCAGTCAAGTTCTGCTAAAAAGCAAGCTGAGCTGCAGCTCACTGAGAATGGTTGGCACCTCTATCTTTGAGATCTATTGACTCAGGTAAAGCTTAGGCCCGTGTCACAACTGGACCATGACTGTCTGTCCTTTATTTTGGTTGCAGCACATAAGGGGCCTTTTATTCAGCTGACATGACATAGATTANTTGGACCATGACTGTCTGTCCTTTATTTTGGTTGCAGCACATAAGGGGCCTTTTATTCAGCTGACATGACTTAGATTAGAGGGCAAAAGAGCTCAGTCACATTCACAAAGAGAATTAAGAGCTGTTGAATGATGGAATACACTGTGAATACTCTATAATGTTATAAAGGGAAATTAGCTTGCAGCAAAATAAGGTACAATTCACAGACTCTCTTGTCAGATTCCTGATACTCCAGATGGTATTTTCTCCTTTAAAAGGTTAACTTAAAATCAGTTTCCTACAATCAAACTTTAAATTGTATTTAAAATTCAAAGCAAAATTAGACTACCAACTCATTCCTGCTCATGATGAACTATATAATATATTTTATCACCTCTTGCAATCCATTTAGTTGAGAAATGAAAAATACTGAACATTAGAACATGACTTCTAACCTTGCACAAATGATTGCATCATTGTAAAAGTGTTCAGTTATAAATGACTGGAAGTAAATTAAGTTATATGGATGATAAAAGTAAGGTACTTCTGGAAGTACATTTAAGTATTAGGTGACAAAAAGAAATGTGTTGTGTCTTTTGTATGTGTGTGTAGCATTCTATCAAAGGAACATTTGTGAGGTCACATAAAACATTAATCTTGATATAAGTATTAAGAATCCTTGAGAAAATAGGTGGTAGTCTGACAAACACCACAATGGGTATATGTGTGTAATTAGTCAAAAGCCAAAAGATAGCTGATAAACTTGAAAAGATGATAATTGCTATGATGAAATAATGAGTTTTTACAAGCAAGTTTGCACACTCTTTCTAAGGTGTTATTACAGTACTTGTCAACAGAAATCCATGAACTGAAAGTAAACCCAATTACTGTGTTAAATCACATCTGTCTCCATGTTGAAGTGGGGAAAATGCATCAAGCTCGATTGATCTTACTGCTGCTTTGCCATCTGGACCTCATCTCCATCACCCAAATCACCCACTTTCAACTATTTCTGCTGGGGCTTCAGACCCAAATTGAATATGTCCAAACAAGATGATACAGATAATTCCCAAAATCACTCTGACCATATGTTGCCACACTTGAGACTGCTAAAGGATTTTCTAACTTTCAAATAACTTCCAGAGTTTAACAACTGTATGACAGTAATGGATGGATACATATATGGTTCAGAGTATTGTGTGAATCAGTAAGGTAAGTCTTCATGTTATGACTACAATAAGACATTTCTTGAAGATCATTATCTTGTGACACATTTGCAAATCTGTTGTCACTTCTGGTCTCGCTTTTTTCTTATAAACAAGCTGGGTAATTGAAAGATGACAGCAGTGTAGGTGTTAATAAATGTTCTTTGAGACAATGTGCAGACTGTTTTGTTTACAGTTATCAAGTCTGACTTACATCAGTGTTAACTGATGGGATGGCATGGAGATAATAAACAGATTTAATCTTAAAGGAATAGATCGTATTTTTTAGGTTGTATCAAATATGTATCAATAAATAAAAACACCTCTTTGAATAGACATACTGAGCATAACAAATTGATTAAAAGGTTCTTTTTTTTAAAAAAGTCACTTTGTATGAGAGATTTATAGTTAGTTAGCGTATTGCATGTAGTGGATTTGGGTTGGTTGAGTTGGAGGAGCAGACAGCAGTAAACTTGTTTTAGCCACCTAAAAAAAATCTCACATTCTATGACACTATACTTTGACGATTTGCACTGCTCTACCCTGCTGTACAACTGTAGACCTTTTCTATTCCTATGAACACCGTGCACTGTATTAGTTTAGTATGACTATTCTAAGGTGTATTTTTTTACTACCTGATTATGTATATTAAAAGGTGTACAATATAGTTTTGTTTGGGCTGAAATCCCAAAGGGCAAATATAGTTGTTTTTCCTCCTTTTCCCTCCAAATATTTTTTGCTGAATTTCTCTAAAGATGGTGAGTGCTTGAGGCATTCGATTTTGCACAATGACAGAATTGCACCTGCCAGTCAGCCTAAATGATATGTTTTCACTAGTTGGAAATATGAAAGAGCAATATCTCAAATGGTAGACAATAGGCACCAACTATGATTCAAAGATGTGTGCAAGGAAAAGCTACCACATTAAATCTGTTGTCACGCACATGGATAACAGACAGTTTACCCAATGGATTCTGTCATGTTAGTCTCATTTTATTACATCCACTTCGAAGATGTATAAGAAATAATCTTGATACTGCTTTAAAATAAATTGACTAATGTGGTTTGTCATAAAAGCAGAGAATTACAAATATTAAAAT
>JANJYP010161600.1:0-13971 GCA_024605115.1 Rastrelliger brachysoma
CATCATCTTTTTTTTGTTTGTTTGTGTTCAAAATCTGGCTGCACTGATTGAAGAAAAAAGTAGCAGTTAGGTCACATATTCAGCCTTTTAACCTGATTTATCTTCAACTAGTAGTAAAACTTAAGTGATGTCATGACACTCAATTTAAAAATGATACAAAAAGTGAGGTTTTCAGTTTTAAAACACATAAAATTGACTAAATATCTTGGTGAAAATGGACATTTCTTGCAGCAGTATAGTGTGAGTGAACATCCTCTTTAACTGAATAAGAAACAGCAGACTTTCCAGAACATGCACCATGAAGGTAACTTTGTAAAGTTCACTGCGGATAGAAGAGGAGGCGTATGAATATTCATGAAAAATTACCCGAGCTCGCTGTGCCTGATAGCGGGCCCTTTTTCTGCAGCGGTATTAGGCCTGTAAAAGAGATGAAAGGCTTGTGAAACCATCCCCACTTCCTTGGCCTTATACTGGGACACAATGGCCAACCAGCCGCTCAATTAGTCTGCCATCTTAGACTGACTGTTTGACAGGTCTAGCTAATTGTTAATCCCGCCATAACTGTTGGTTGGAGTAATTAATCATGTAACAAAAGGGGCTCTCAGTGAGGCAACCCCACCACTGCGGATGTGTGTCAAACCCGGGGAAAAAAGGCGAGAGCTGAGAGGCGGAAGAAAAAGCGAGCGGTAAAGGTTGTCCAATTTACAGATGATGAGGTTGATCAACAAATATTTAATCTTCATTTGCAGCACCTTAACAGTACCCAACGTCCTACGCCGCCAATTGTTTTTTACCCCCGGATGTAAACAAGTGCGTGCGTGAGATCTCTCTCCCAGCTTATGTAAATTCGTCTCCGTGTGAAGCCCCACAGGAACGGGTTCCAGGGGTCAAGTACCATTCATCATGAGATGGAGTGTCATTTTCTGCACTTCATACACAGGCAGCTGCTTAAGAGGAGGAAAGAGAAAAGGAGGTATTCTTTGAGGGGGAAAGAAAAGGCAGAGCCGAACACAATCCAGGCTTCAGAGAGAGGAGATGGCAGGGAGGTGGGGGTTGGGGGGTGAATAGGAACACAAGGTGCCACTGTGTCAGAATTCAAATGTGAGCCCGACCGGTGATGTCATTCACCTCCCCAACCCCACCTCGAGTCATAAGACGAGCCACATTCCTGGGAACGGGAAATGGACACAAAGAACCACCGTGTTTCGCAGTCTTGCAATACTGACTCATTTCACTGTGACCCATAAGTGATATTTTTTTCCCTCGGTGTGTCCAAACGATGATTAATATCTGTTTTCTATCTCCGTGCCGAACGGTCGCGGCGGCAAACAAGAGCATCCCTTGTTTGGATGTAAAAGGAATTCAAGGCTCCCAGGCTATGAGATCTCATAAAGGCCAAATTGGATAATTTGAGGGAAAATGGACAGAGGTCATATCTCATCTCCATCTTTTTTTTTCTTCTTTTTTTTTAAGATTTAAAGATAGCCACAAAGGAGATGCTGGTGTATCTCCCGGGTTTTGGAGTGAAAAGGATTCCTTGTGTGTTGCTTGTTCGCTTAACGGGAATTTAAGATCGAATCATTTGAACATAAAAAAAAGTCCCTCCTTATTTTCGGACATTGTACCAGCACCAGAACCCCTCAGTGAGTAACAAACCAGCAATCTACAATCCAACACAAGCAGCCAAACATGACAAGAGCTGCTTTATTGCCAAAGCTATAAAAAGAGAAAGACCTGATGATTGGAAACAACAAAAAAAAAAAGCCTCCGGGGAGCTACTGGCCGTCCCGTCGACCGACCCACCTCCACCGACTACCACCAACGTACAGGACCAAAGCACAATACCACACACACAAAAAAATCTGCAGACAATAAACAGAAACAGTAGGAATCCTTCCCTAATTTGACTTGCTCCACAGGTGGTCACCAGCTGCTTGCGAACAGGTTACTGGGGGCCCCGACGGAGGAGCACGGATTTTCATTTTAAGTGGAACAATGGCAACTGCTCAGGTCCCAAAACCAGGAGGTCGATTCTTTCTCTTTCTCTTTCCCTTTTCTTTTTTTTTCTCCTTCTTCAACCCCCCCCTCCACCCCTTTTTATTTGGCAGTGCCTGGAGGTAAGTCGCAGCTCCACGGCAGCAGACAGTGAGGTCTTTTGTCTCTACGTCTGTGCACCAAGATGGGGGCTATCAGAAATTCCCCCTGTCTTAGTTCACATGATTCAATGAGAGCCCTGTGTGTCAGTCTGAGGGCTGTTCTTTTCTTGTCTATTCATGTCATACACCGGAGGGAAAGACCCGACTATACTGACGGCTGGAGGCCTGCTTTTACTCATCCGACGAGACAACAAACTCCGAAGAACTCAGAATCCATTTAACTCATAATTACATGGCTTTTCATACAGTATGGCGATTCAGCGGAGCTCAGATTAAATGTGTGCAACGGTCATTCACTTAAAATCCTTGAAATCCCTTAAATTTGCAACTGTACCTTAGCAGAAAATCACTTCCAGAGTAATGTTATTACCTCCATGGCAACTACCAAGAATCCAGATAAACTGATTAAAGAAAGAAAAAGGAAAAAAAAAACAATCTTTTGTCTTGTGGGGCCTGGCTGAAGCGGCAGGCACATGGTCAGATTCGGGGAACTCTCCGTTACAAAAATGACAGATGAAGTCTAAGCAAAGAATGTCTTGAAGGCAAGAGGGGCTTTTCCAATGATCCCCGTCGAGATCTTGTGCACGGAAACCCAGACTGTACTCCTGAGGCAGAAACAGACACCTGACTCCTCTGTAAGTAAGTAAATTAGCGGAAGTAATTACTGTAATGTGATTCAAACATGCAGCATCTCTCCTAATAAAGGATCTCGGAAACTTCTGAATACCTAAACATGAGAAAAAAATAGAAGAGAAAGAAAGAAATTATAGAGTTGGAGACACTTAAAGTGTATTGAAACCCGCACTGCATTAACTTATCCAAGACAAACTCTACTGGTGAGCTNGCTAATAAAGGATCTCGGAAACTTCTGAATACCTAAACATGAGAAAAAAAATAGAAGAGAAAGAAAGAAATTATAGAGTTGGAGACACTTAAAGTGTATTTAAACCTGCACTGCATTAACTTATCCAAGACAAACTCTACTGGTGAGCTCGGGGATTGCAACAACCTTATCAGATTTCTGGCAATGGCAACAACACACAAAAAAACAAAAACATAAAAGAGCAATTTGTTTTATGCAAATTGAAAATGATATTGTCCAAAATAACAGAGAAGGATTATTGAATGTGTCATTAAAACAGTCTTGGAAATAAACAGTTTTTCCTGGCAACGGTAAAAACGGTGGTTGCTGGCAACTCGTTCATTGGACCCATTGAAGAACAAAACCACTAACGTCCATGTCAGTGATTTTTTAAGAACTGAGCCTCCATTATATTATATGGAAACATACATCTTGGAAAAGTGAGTGAACCCAAGCCTGAGAAGAACAAGGTGTATCTGTAACAACCTCACAAGAAACTCATATTTCGTCCCATTAAAACCAAACATTGTTTCATAATCCAGCAAAGAATAAATTCAACTAAGGTTCAGCGCCAGGAGTTATTATGAAAAAGTGCCCTACAGTAATGTTTTTGACAGAAATTCTTCACCATGTTTATTTTAGGTCCTCTTATCAAATTAATTTTCCATCTCAGTAATCAAATTGTAGAAAATTGGAAAATGAAATGAAATGTTTTGCTCTTCAGATCAATGTGTAATTAAGATTTTAGACATGTTCGGTTATTTCTTACCTTTAGACTGCCACATAGACTTAAAGGCCTCACAACTAGGTCTCCACAGCACTATTTTATACATATTTCCACTATAAATGTGAAAATATAGACATTTTGAGGCTCTCGCATAGAATCGTATATTAAGTTTTGTGGAGTTTGATTGGCAAAACTAACCTAAGCCCTACATCATCTACAGTGTTAAGAGGTTAACTCTTAACATTTGCATCAAATTAAATTAAATTATACATTGTAAAACCTTTCTGTTCACATCCAGCTGGCTAATGGTTATAGCCAGTCTAACCATTATATCTAATATCTGTTCAAATTAAGTTAAAGTGAGTTTGTTAAGCAGCGGGTTTCAGGGTGTGACTTTCATGTCAAAAGGTCAAATTAAGCTCAAGAGAGACAGTCACATGAAAGTAGAACAGGACTAAAGACAATAACAGCATCAAAGGAAGATGTCAGGGTAAGGATTTGAAATAATCTTTGCTACAGGACCAATAGCCTTATCAGATCTGTTACCTATTAATTTACATATTTTATTACTTGTTGTCCATCCTTCAGAGTTCATTTGGGTTGCAGTTGACGTGCCGTCCCTCAGGGTCACCTTAAACCACGCTCAGGACGCTCATTCTCTCATCTAAAGCTGCCTTAAAATAAAACTTTCATCTCCCTTGTCATCCTCGCATCCTGAACTCGCCCCCATGTCCCTTCATTTAAATTCACACAGCTGATGTTTGTTGTGAACAGGCGCTGTCAGAGAGGATAAAGAAAGGTTACCTGGTGGCTGAAAGCAAGACCCTTTACACCAGCAGATTTATCCACACTGATGTTTTGATGTCACCACCGACTCCTTCAGGCACTTTGCTGTTGTAACGAACCAAACCCCAATCAAATCTTTGAAGTAGTCATGTATGCATAAGCGCCGTCTACCTTAATGCTAAATAATTAGCAAGCGAACGCGCGGCTCACTGGGATTGCTACCTCAGGGCTAAACTTGCTTTTCCTGCTTTGATCATTACGTTAATTAAATCTGGCTCCCTTGACAGGTCGGGGGCTAAAAAACAGGTAGGTGTCATAGGCACCTCGGCGGAGACAGAAGCACCTGGTGTGTGTGAGCGCTCCAGTTGTCAGCGGCGATGCCTTAAGAGTCAGACGGCGGTGGCGTTAATTCGAACCGATGTCCCAAAAGGGGAGGGGAACAACTCAATCGTAAGACACCCCGATTCTCCGGTCTGGAGGCGGGCGAGGCTGCAGCTTTGCAGCAGCTTTGGCCAGAGGAGGAAAGAAGTCATGTTGTCAGACCTCAGTGTCAGCTCGCGTCATAACCAGCGCCTGCGGGACAAATTAGAAGTGTGTTTCAAGAGATGTGTCAAAAGTGTTCTCGGTCCACATCACAGCAGAGAAATCGTGTGAAGAGGGACCTAAACCAAAGTCAAATGCCAAGGGGAGTCAGAGGAGGGACTCACCTATGATTTATTTAAATCAAAATGGCTCGAAACTATGAATAATTACACAACTGTGCATTCATGTGTAGTCTTTTAATGTAATTATTCATATAAGGCTTGTTCATGGGGTCAACATTGGACTGTAAACAACTCACAGAAAAAGGATGTTAGCTGTCACGTCATTAATCACGGTTACTGTACAATAACTGCAGCAAAGGTCAAAGGTCAGCTCAGGTTGCAGAGAGAAGAGGGGTGTTTTTTTAAGGCAGCTAATGTGAATGCCACTTTTTGCATTGACATATATTATAAGCATTCAGAAATTTATAATGAATTTAAATGATACTCTAATTTGCATCATGTTTAGTTTCCCTGATGAAAAACTGAGACTGAATCAGTCTGTATTTACATATTTAACCACAGTCAAATACAAGTTTAATTCTCCCAAAATCAACTCTTACAAGGTTTTCCCTCATGTTCAACTCAGGTTATTTTTATTTACAATATCCTAAATTATACTATCACCTATGAATCAACATACTCTTTCCAAAAACTACACAGATGAGTGTGTATAGTCTTGTCAACCCTGATTGCTGTTTTCAGATGTTCCTGTAAGCATCCAGATGTTGAGGGCAGAGTTTATGTAGCCTTAGAAGCACAACTCAGGGAAAACACAGCCCTATTAAGTTTTAGGCCTAAAACTGAAACCCTAACATACTTGATACCCATGTCTTTTTAAGACCTGACACATCTGGTCCCAGCTGGTCCTGCCCGACCATGAAACCTGACGCTGTGTTTTTCTTTATTTCATTCATTCACAACCTTTAGTTTGCAACAGACAGTACTGCCTGTACTCTTTCTTTTTATGTTCTTATATCTGCTTGCAACATAAGACACACCTGTAAATATGTTCACTTTTAATACATAACCTAACATGGCCAAAGTCAAAGTGTCCACAACAGCAAAATGACCCAAATCTAATGGTTCCCAACAAGGTATCTGGTTTTAGGTTTGAGCTGGCTGTCACTCATGAAGAAAGGTAATAACTGAAGGCGACCTAGATTAGTGTATCTACATTCTCATCACCTCGGAGCTCATCTGGAACATGACAGCTTAAGAGAGTACACTGTTCAGAGAGATTTCAGCAAGTCACTCAAACCGCTGTAAAACTGTAACATTTGAAATCCAATTAGCGGGGGGGAAAAAAGGAGACGACCGACAGAGCTCGCAAGAGGTTAAGTCAGCTGTGCTCCAGCTGCAAGTGCATCAATCAAAAATCAGCGTCGTTACTTAATAATTCAAATCTGGAACTGCGTAGAAAACATGTTATTTCAATTAAAAGCTCTTTTTCCAAGACGTGTTTACCTCATTTTGTCTACCCTTAACCTTCAAACCAACGAGTCGATGTGGGTCTCCACAGAAGCTGACATAAGCTGCAGGGCAGAAAAATTTCCCTGTCCATGACGAAAATAAGGCAAATGACATTAATTCCATATGAAATAATCTAGATTGTGTTTGTTGGATCGGCTCGAAACTCTGAAAACGACTTTCTGCCTGAGCCCAGCGGCCCTTTCCTCCACATCCTCATCCAGCGCCCCACACCACAGAGCGTTCAGTAGTAATTAGTGTCTTCAATATGTTTATCCATCCCACATACCTGTTTAATCAAACCATTTTCTGGGCATGTATTCAACCTTCAAAGGCAGCGTTTGAAAAGGACTCGGAAAACACAAAAGCGAGTCGTCTCTGAAGCTCCTTTTGATCTAGATCATTAACGTTTTGGAATCAGAAGTTGACATAAGGCCCGGTTTTGTTGCCGCACTCCTGGATCCGTTTCTGTGCGGTGGAAGTTGAAGATGTTTGGAAAATTGCTCCGATTATAGTGTTCATGTGCCATTTGATACCGGTTCCAAGAACAAGGGGAGCTGCAGCCAAACCAGACTACACCAATAAGAGCTGGCGGAACTGGCCGTCCTTTCATAGACCACATGGTCTCTTTACTGAGTGGACACATTTTATTATCATGGTAATCGACTTTGTAATTTCGGTGTGAACAGCCCCACCCTGCTCCGTTTACAATGGAGAGATCTCAACACCAATTAAAGCAGAGTATATCAAGGAACAGTACTTTACCAGAAAAGACAAACAAAGGGGCTCTAAAGGATACAAGTTTGTCATTATCTTTCAAAAAAATTAGATATTTCTGAGTAGATCTATCAATAATTGCTGAAGGCTTACTGTTCTACCTTCCTGTTTTAGAAACACTCATTACAGCTTAAATACACCCTTCACCGTACTTAAACAACTTCTCGCCGCCAACATACATTGGCTCAAGGTTTGGTTTCGCGCATCAAACATTGAATCCATCATGGAAAAAGTTGTCGCATCATGGGGATGTGTTCAAAGCGAGCTCATGGGAGTTCTTCCATCGCTCTCCAACAGGAACATCAAATGTCGACACAATGCGCTCTTGGACTTCGCGAAGACGGTTCGGAGAGGAGAGGAGAGGAGAGAAGGGACGGGCTCGCTGCACTGAAGCTCTCTCCATCTCCCAAGCCTTTTAAACACGAGCCCGTCCTCATCCAGCCTCTTTGAGACCGATCGGCTACACACAACAGATGCATCAAAACTTGGAGGAGAAAAAAAAAAAACGCTCATCGTGGCATCATCCACCGACTCCCCTGCCTCTTTTTTTTTTTTTTTTTCTCCTCGAGCCTTCGACGCGGCGACGCCTGCGCCCACGGGCAGCGTTTCTGAAAAATCACAAGAAATTCATTTCCTCCCTGGATGGAAAATAACAAAGGCATTCCTCATGACAGGCCCCTCTTCCTGTCATCTGCAGGCCACAAGTCTACTGATCTATTAATAGAACACCCCCCCCCCTTCTCTCCTCTCTCCTTCTTTATCACAACCAGACTGCAGAACTCTCATCAGGTGATTCGATTAACAAATTACAGACGGGCAGGAAGTCTGTGAGGAGTTTGGGCAAAGGTAAAAAGACAGAGGGAGAGATACTGTAGTGTGTGTGTTTTTCTTTTTTTGGGGAGGGGGTGGGGGGTAATGTGGTAGTATACAACATTAAATATTCAGTTTGATTACTCTTTACTCGGTGGCAGATTTCTGACCTAGTTCAGAGTAATTAGGTTTACACTGTTCAGTCACTTTAGTAAACAAGGATATTTTCCTGGTGAGATAAGTTTACTGCAGCTCTGCATATCATGGCACAGAGCCTCAGCAGGGATTATCTTCAATCTGAAGAAGATACCTATCTGTTATGTTGATATTTCTGCTTTAATAACAACTCTCCATCCCACCGGAGATGCACACAAAAGAGCTCGGTGTACCAGGAATTTCATGGCTTGTCTGTATATACTTATGGCTTTACGTGATATAGTAGTACTTTCACTTCACCCCCCCCTACTCTTTTTATTAAATCGCATTCACGGGTTGTAAAACAATCCTGTATTGGAAAAAAAAAATGTTGCTTGATCATGTTTCAAACCTGAATAACAAGCTAGAGTCAGTCAGTTATAAGTGGGTCAAATTATACTTTTGCGTTTTAAACCAAAACACATGTCCTATTAATATCAAATTAGCAAATCAATAGCGAACTCAGTCCCTAACCACGTTAGATTAATACAAAAAAACGCTCGTATAATGCTACAAGTATATAATTGTGTGTATTTATTATGCAGCATCTTACTAATACACAGAATAATGAACAACTGAAGTCTAAATTTTCACCACTTTTAAACAGTTTACACTTTATTCTATGGAACATAGAAGTACATTTGCTCAAGTACTTCAGCACAGCTTTGAAGTACGAATACCTTTTATGCAACTCTATACTCACATTCAATAGCAAATATTATACTTCTTTTTAATTTTTACTGTGGATTGAAATTAAAGATTTTACATAAAAGTCTAATAATAAGCTCATATACTGTAATGCTTTGATAAATATGAAACTACACAGCAATATATAAAGTAGGTCAAAGAAGTTCCTCCACCTCAAAGAACTTCAACATAAAGATAGTAAACCAATATTACAGTATATAATAATGTAACTGCACATGTTGTTACTTTCATACTTGAAGTACATTTTGCTGACAATACATACTACTTTTACTTATGCATTATTGCTACTTTTGCTTTTGCTCACTAAGGAATCAGTGGTTTCACATTAAATACAATGTTTTAAACCTGTGTTGAATATGTGCATGTAAAGCAACACAATCAGGTGAACGTCCATTAAAAGATATATAATGGGCTTTTGAGAACACTACATAATATTTGAAGTAGGTCAACGCATATATGTACCTATGTGTTTATGTTGAATGACAAACATACTTTTTTTATAATCCTTTCCAGTGTAAACATGTACGAACACGGCAAAAGTCTGGACTGCGAGATGCTATAGAACATCCGTCACCCATCAGCGAGCGCGTGCAAACTCTCCGACAGACAGACGGTCGGTCGGTCCACCGCAACAGTCGATCATACACTAATATCTCGGGGCATCAGCAGCTATTCCAGAAGCAGAACTAACAAGTTAAGCCCAAACATTGGGGTTTGCATGGCAGTGTGGGGGGAGTGTGTGAATGCATGTGTGTGTGTGTATGTGCAGGGGTGGAGGTAGGGAGGGTGAAGAGGGGGTAAAAGTGTGGGGGGGTGCATGCATACATCAAACAGAGACGGTCGGTCAATATTGGGGTATGGAGAATCAACACGCTTTTTTAAAGGAGAGGCTTATGCTCAAACATCACAGTGCCAGTTGCCGGGCCCGAGCATTTCCCGAGGCCCGGATCGCCATTTCTCATTTGTTGCATTAGCAGGAAAAGACGGCGCACAAATAACATTTCCCTGAGCAAGGGAGGTATCTTTGCATACAAAGCAAGGCTGTGTGTAATTTTCAACGGGGCGAGAGGGGGTGGGGGGGATGAAAGTGTACGAGGAGGAGGGAGAAATATGCACCTTCATTAGCGGCGGACGCAGTCGGCAAAACACATTTAGGAAATTAGCATTTTTGAAAAAAGTGCGTTTTAAGAGCCAAACTGTTTTCCTTTTGTGAGAATGAGCGGAGCGAGGGTTAGAGGTTGGGGTTAGACATAAGGAAGTGGAAAGTGGTGTATGATTTGATTATTTGCATGGTTTTCGTTCACCTTTCTGGGTTTGATGAGTTCTCCTGGAGGCACTTTTCTGTCTTTGCTTTCACGGGGGAAGAAAAAACAAAAAAAAAGCTTCAATTTGGCTGCTTTGCTTCTTATAAATAAAGAATATCATTAGGTGTAATTTGGGATCGTGCACACCAGCCTGCTCCATTCAGCATTAAAAGAGAAGAATAAAATGTTCTGCCCAATAACGTCTCTCTGCTTTTACTCACGCGTCATTTTTAGAAGCCCAGTTGGGCTTTATTGGCCATTTCGGAAACGCACAAACACACACAAACAGCCATTCCTCTTCAAAATATTAGAGCCTCTACTGATTGCCACCACCTGCGTTATCACACAGGCTAATAAACAGATGCGGGAGAATGATCTCTGTGAAGAAATCACAGCTGAGATGTGGCGTGAAATCTGGCAAAAATGCTAAAAGAATCTGTTTGAGCAGCACTGAGAAGAATTCGCTCCCAGTTAAAAGCATTTAAAAAAAAAAACAGTAAGACGACAGAGGATACCTACGACTACCGCATGTGGTCTGGACACTAAATATTACACTGGCGGTCAAATATAGAGCAGGAGCTGGAGATTATTTTTGGTGTCGGGGTGTGATTTGAACTCTCCACTCTCAGCTTTCCTTATGGGATGATTCATGATGAAAACTATACAAGGCTATGTGAGATATGTGAATCCAGGGCACACAGGCCGCACAAGACATGAGGTCATCTTTTAGTTTCTATTTTAAAAAGAAGTGTTAACGTTACGCAGATTAACAGAACAGCAGAGCCATGTGGATTAGTTTATAATCACTTTTCGGTTTTTAAATGTCATTTTAACAACAAATAAAATCAGTTTCATGTCTTCACTTTCAGTTTAGCAACATATATAATCAATATAAATAAAACAAAGCATACCTGTTTGCTTCCTCATGTAAGCAATGAAATGATCCCATGGCTTTCAGATGTCAATGGAGGCGCCTCATTTTGATTAAATTAAACCCAATTTGGTTGTAAAAGCCGAAACATTTTTTAGTCATTGAGGTTTCAAAAGCATTTCAAAGGCTTTTTTTTTTTCCTTCTTCAGTATTTACTTGCAACCTGAAGTCATTGAAATGCTGTTGAATGGATGATTATATGTAACCTAGACCAGCTGTTCCCAACCTGCAGACCAAAGAGCCACAAGATAAATCGGCGGCATTGTGAGATGATTAACAAGGAAAGTCCCGCATGCACTCCTCATTTAAAATACGAAAAAGTTTCAGGTTAAAAAATGTCACATCTTGGTTAAAAATGAGCTTAATTTAATTAAAAAAGCGAACGGCTTCTTAGACATCAAGGTTTATACTGTGTGTGTTGCTGTTGTTTCAACATGTGGCGAGCACCTGCTTCACTTTAGTAAATAAAGTTATTTAAAGGCTGTTGAAACAACAGTGATAGTATTTTATCCAGAATAGGGACCTGCCCAAAGAGTCATGAGATAAATCTTCTAGTGAGACAATTAGCAAGGAATGAAAGAGGAAAAACATTTCTGCTAAACAAAATTTTGACTATCTTTATATTTGCTTTTATCCTTGTGAAATACTGCATAGCTTTCCTCTTAAATCCCCCCCAAAAGTTATTAAATTTAAGTCAGATTGCAGCAGATATATCATTAGTTGCGGCTCACATAAATGTTCAACTTGTGTTTTCAGTCAGTAAACCAAAAAGTTTGACAATCGCTGACCTAGATGCTCAAAAAAAAAAAGGTCAATTTTGCAAGCAAATTTAGCCAATTTTGAACGCAAATTGCATCTTTTTACTAAATCAAAGCCCTGTCATGAGACTTTTGTTTAATTTCAGACATCTGATGTGAAAGATCTGCTCAAAAAAAAAAAAAAAAAATCTCCACTCAGAAACGATGTAACACTCTCGTTTTCCTCTGACACAACCCACGTCACCGCGCAATCAAAGAAAAACAAACACGATATAAAAGGACTCGTGCAGAATCATGCCGGTTTCGAGCGCTTTTGCTGCCCGTTTGAAAAGCAAAACCCGCTGCCATCAATGAAACGTTCTCCCTCCACCTCTTCCCTCTTGTCATGCCAAATTGTGTTTTACAGCATCTGTTCATTATAGATGGCTGACATGATGGATATGGTCATAATATTAATGTAAGACTGACACAGCAGAGACATGAATCATGGCCGACTTTATTTCAAAGCCGGCGTTTCATTGGCCCCACCACTAAAAAGTGATATATAAATGTCAGTGAATGGCAGCAGTAAAGCATTATGAAGTACATTTGATGGTGCATTTTCACCGTTATCAACCCGCTATTATTTACTAATGTCTCTTCTTCATGTGGCAGCCGCCGTGAACGTCCATGTCAGTGTCATTTACAGATTGTGTACTTAAAGAAAGAGTCCACTTTTTGTCTCGTTCAGGTTCAAGAAGATGAAAAGGTATGAGCATACTGAAAAAAGGGATGTTCTCATATGCAGTGATGGCCTTTGGGTATGGAAGTCCAGGGGTGACTTTAAATTGAAAGCATTCAATCAAAGTGATATTTCATTTCCCATATGCGTATATGATTTATAGCATGGCGGGTCATTACTCTTTTAAACATATGAATCCTTTGGTGTTATTATTATTATTATTATTATTATTATTATTATTATTATTATTATTATTATTATTATTATTACGGTGGAAAAAAATGGTGAAAAAGCAAAAAAAATTGACAAAGAAATCAGATGAAAATAGATTAAAGAAGGGTAGCATTTGTGACACAAAGACACCGTCGTTAAACCAATATTTATTTATTTGATTAAACTCAAGGAGACTGACTCATAATCATCGTCTTAATTTGCATTTTTCTTTCATTTTTCTCTTCACTTTCTATTATTAGCAGCATATTTGATGAGCTGTGTTCACTGCAGGAGGATCTTGTTTACAGGAAAAACACTGTGATCAGTCTTATTGCTGAAAGGGAACATAAAAGAGAGGAAAATATATGAGGGGCAACCTGGTGATCTCAGTCCGAGTCTGGCAGGTGTCATCATCCCTTATCATCCGTCTTCTCATTCCCCTCATTACCTGTCAAATCTCCGCTATCAATAAAGGTAAATGACAATAACTTGCAAATATAGATTTTTTCTTTTAATAACAAATTGGATGTTTTGGAGATTAAAAAATTGATTATATGAAACAAAAAAATGTTGAGCCTTACATTTGTTTGAATTAAAAATCCAGTAACGTGATTATCATTGTCAAGCTGCCAATAGCAATTCATTTACATTGCATTTGCGGTTAAATCATGATGCAAACTCATACACAAGCTTTTGAGTTGAAGCTTCTCATTTATATGATTTCTAATGTAAAACTGCAATTTTTTTTTTTGTTTGTTTTTGCACATCATTTGTCACTTCTGGTCCTCCATACTTTGGTTGCCAGTGGAACAAAAAGGGTGATGTTTATAATATTTACAGACTAATTGTTTGATTTGGCTTCAGTGTCAAACTGAGTTTAGAGTTGATTGAAGACGCCTGTTTGTGTTGTGCTGCTGCAGACTTTCTCAAACATCGAGCAGCAGATTCAGGTTTGCATATATTTCAGTGCTC
>JANJYP010161645.1:0-11245 GCA_024605115.1 Rastrelliger brachysoma
TTCTCTCTCAGAGGTCATGATCCTTTCATCTCTATTTTCTCCTTTTTCTTCCCTCCTACCTGTCCTCCGTCATATCCCTGAAGAAAGCATCGCTGTGTTTTCTATTGCAGCAGCTGACACACTAAAGAGAACCCCCTCCGAGCTAGGTACAGTGATAATTATTTGCTCTACTTGTAAATTTTAATTTCATCTGGAGCTCCTGTGTGTTTGTGTGCGATGTGTAGTGGTTATTAATGCAGTGAGGGATGCGCTACACTCAAATAAAATGAACTGTTTTGTACCATAAATTTCCCAAGTGCTCTTAACTTTCATATTGCATGTTAATAAATTTCTAAATGTTTATAAGTTTGCTCAGCGTTTAGTAAAAGTCACTTTGTGTCATGATATCTGGTCAAACACTGAAATCTAAACTTTTGGGGCAATCTTTAAAGTGGTAGGTCTTAAAATTAGAGTAATTACTCATCTGTCAGACGATGTGGTCCAAACTTTGCAGGCCAACAAATTGTACGTCACCTTATACAGTATATTTCAGCCAATGATATTTGGATCTGTCACCTGTCAATCAAACAGCTACCATCATTGCATAATCATCTGCTAAACACACTCTTACACTGAGCCACCGAGCTGGACAACATCCAATCAAATTTTAACCCAAACATTCAGTGTCCCGCCCCCAAAATTGAACATCCCACCCGCTCGATAACGGCCAATCGAGCTCATTTTCTTCACTTGTGTAAAGTCGTGCTGTAACTTTGACTTTAACACTTGTATGAGGTATGTAATGCACAAAAAGGCAGATTGTTATGGTTGCTAAGGTTATGGTTGCTACAAGTCGTTCCAGTATATAACCAACAAAGTAAAAGACAAATCACTGCTGACATAGGAGATCCTGCTGGAGACATTTTTGAAGTTTTTTTTTTTTTTTTTAACCGTAAAGAGTGACTGTGTACCGAGACTGTGCGAGTCTTACTGCTTATATACTGTAAATGTCGTGTAGATACTATAAACTTCTGTAGTCTTATTAGAAGTCCAGCCTACTATGTGCACCCACTGTCAAATAAAATTCTAACAAACTTCGATAACCAGGTCAGTATATTGAACATCATCATTTTTGTAGCATCTCGGAGACTTTATATCCTCGTAACAAGCAACTGAACTATTCTGTGATGCGAAGAATAAAAGCAGCCGGGAGGTAAAACACTGACAGCAGCTTATATTTAAAAAAATAAATAAATCACTGACTGCTTAAATCTAATCCTGCTGAATAAGGTTTTATTCTGTGCTTTGCTCATCAATTTCAGTCCCTCTTCACTTCTATAGATCTCTATTATTTATTTTAATTTTTTCAATTGTTCTCCATCTCATCTGATGTTTCTATCTACCTTTTTATTTTTCTTTCTTTATTTCACCTTTGCACCAATAATACATCAACCCATTTTATTCTTTCATCCGGTCTTTTTTTCCCCCTGCCATGCATCTCTCTCTCTCTCTCTCTCTCTCTCTCTCTCTCTCTCTCTCTCTCTCTCTCTCTCNACATCTGTCACTTCACCCATCTTTGACCTCTGCATGTCCATCTCCATTAGTTTTCTTCCGGGCTTTTCCTTCTCAGTCTCATATATACTCGCCTCAACTTTTTGTTCCCTTCAGAGCTGACCTGACAGTTCAGTTCCTCCTTGTCTCAATATCTTCTCTCTCCACTTATATCAGACTTTTTTTTTTGCCTTCCCTTTATTTTTTTCACTCTCTTCCTCTTCTGATCTCCTATCACACATCTCATTTTTGTACTTTTATACCTCCCTGTTCACATTTACAGATAATTTCATCACATGGCGATCGAAGCTGCGACACTGTAATATTATACTTATAACCTTCACAACTACAACATCAAATTAAGTGTCAACAGATTCCACCACCTACAAACACAATGACATTTTCTATTACATTTGTTGTTGCGTTCCATGTTGTCAGGTAGTGTAGGATCACTTAAAATTATGTTCACTTTCTAAAGACCACAGTGAAGGAAAATGACATTGATGGATTTTCTGTCATGTTTGCAGCTTGTACTTGCACTGCAAAAGCACTCAGAGGAGTACTTAAACAACAAGCGAGGGAAAAAAAGGTGATGTTTGGATCATGAAACTAAAGGATAAAAGTGTCTTCTTGTCAAAACCAGATTTTAAAAGCCATTTATTAAATGTCTGGTCTCTGTGAACATTTATTAATATTCGGATCAGTGCTTGAACTGGGCCTCTATCCAGGTGTCAGCGCTTTCTGTCCATCAACTGAATCTCTTAATTGTATTTCCCTAACAGTCGACCGTGGCTCATACATCTATAATATCCTCTGCATGTATACAGGAAATTGTTTGGATGACTTAAGTGTAGTTTTCAACCTCAGCACAAGACTCAGTTGGAGTGAAGCCTTCAGGCAAGCGAAAGAATATTCATCTAAGCCATAGGGTCCTGTACATTTTCCTCTCTGAGGGTTTCCCTTGATCTGTAGAGATGTGAATATGTCAGTGAATGCTGGATGTAAAGGATGCCACAGTGTGAAACAGGCATAGTGGAAATAATGCTGCATGTTTAATACGAGGAAAAAAAACAATGATGTGATCTAGGCCAACAAAGTTTAGCACTTAAAATATTACTTAATTAGTCCCACAACAGGGAAATGTGCAACATTACAGCAGCAAGTGAACATAGAAATAATGAAATAATAATACAAACAACACAATAACAACAATAATAGTTTAAAATATATTATAAATTTGATTAGATACTTTATTAACCCCTCTATCATCACACAACTCAGTACCATGACATTTTGTAGCAGCTGTCAAGAGTTTCACAGAGTCATTCTGATGATTTGAAAATGTTCTTCAAGGTCTCAGCTCTCAGGGATACCAAGCATTTCAGGATGAGGTTAAAGTATGAGGACACAAGAGGCATTCAAATAGACACAGTGTAATTCGCGAAAAATACCAAAAAAGGGCCTGAGATTAAGGGGTTAATCCCAAAAATGGGGGAAATTCACTTATTACAGGAGCAAAAACAGACAAAACAGAAACAAAAACACTACATCTATAATAAACAGAAAACAAATAAGATAAATAAACTGAGTGTTTAATACAGTATATATAATCATGTAGTGCAGGTGTTGTGGAGATGGTTATAAAGATATCAACCATGACATTATATACATTATTAACAAGAGTAATATTGATATTGATTGGTAATATACCAGAGATGATGTTCCTATTGCACATATTAAAGTGAATAATATATGTAATGCATATCATATGATATATGTATACGTGTACAACAGCAAAAAGCCTGAACAGATGAATAGGTAATTAAGTTCTTGCATAATGTACAATTTGGATGTGAAAATATAGCATTCTTTCTTCACCTTGCTAGATGTTTGACATTTTTTATTAGTCTCTTTTTCACTCCATTTCACCATTTGCCTTAGACAGGTAAATCATTTCAGGTACCTGTGATATGAGTATCAGTCTAGAGTTGTGGGACTCCATAAGAACCGCAACAATAATCATAGCAGAGTTATGATTTTAATTGACAAGACTAGACAATAAATTAATTAAAACTCTGAGTTGAATTATTACAAACTTTACATTTTAAACTATTAAAAGTCATTGTGACCACATATTTGATAGACAATGAAAATGTTCTTAAAATTAGGAATGAGAAACTGTACAACTAAACTGTATAATTGTTCTGCAGATAATGGAAAAACTAGCAATGAGACAGTGAAGCTATTACGATAATATATTGGTGAACATTTTAAATGTCAGCAGTATAATGTAAATGTTACCTTGTCATGTATTGCAAAGACTGAATATAAAAAAGGGGTTCCACAATGTCCTATCTTTAAATGGCAAAGATTGATTATGTTTAAATATTGATAGTGGCACGTTTTATCATTACAGTGAGTTAATTAGAATATGAGTGACGTGTGGGAGCTAAATGTTGAACTGTAAGGATGAAAACACAGAATAAAATACCACAATTTCTTTGGTTGATGTGCTACAGTATGACTTTTTTTTTTTTTTTTTTTTAAAAGGGGAGCAGTTTTACCACAAAAACCTATGACAGGAAACCAGTGTCTTTGTGCAGGTAGCAGAACTCCGAATGCAAACACCCATACTAAACGTCAAATCTGTCACTGTGAATTCAGAGAGGTGCCAAACTGAATACATGCACTGAAAAAAAAAAGGTGGCACATGTGGATTAATTCTTTTAACAGTTCCATAATATGCACAGTTAACGAATTACATACACAACAACCTGCTGATGATGATTAAACAATGTAATATAAAGTATAGATATAAATGCGACATTATAAAGTTATAATCCTACATTATATCACATTTTAGATTCTATTTATGGTGCAGAGTTATTATTTTTATTATATATTTTTCACTATTGTGTGTTTTTGTTTTGGTTTTTTTTTACTATTTATTGCCCACATTCTTCTTTTATTTCTACTCTATTACTGTCCACTTGCTGCTGGAACGATGTGAACTTCCCCGTAGTGGGACAAATAAATTAATATCTTATCAATTCATTTGCATCCATTACTTCACATGTCGTATTTTCTTTTATTTGTGATGGTGTAGTTGATGCAGCGTGAAATTAGACTGTGGTTGCAACTATAATTGACTTCTCTATTACAGTACAGTATAACAATTAGAGGTTATTTGGCTATACTGTAAAAAGACAAACCAGTTGCTCTTCTGGTGTATTTTTAACAATCATGGCAAAAATAAAATGGCTCACAGTGCTTCCTGCTATTACGCTGTGATTACTGTAACCACCAGTACTGTAGCTACAGGTGTTTCCACATTAAACAGGGCAGGACATTTTTAAGGATTACACCATGTGGAACGTATTCCTAATCCATATAAATTATAATATCACTAACAAGAATCAATTAAAATAAATGGAGAGGATTATAGACTGTCACCTCTCAGCATGAAGGTCCTGCTTTTTTTTTTTTTATTCTTCCTGTGATGAGTTTCCATTTTATTTACCATGGTGCTACTCTTCTCTTCTTTAATAATTAAACAGCACAGCAGGCCTGACCACTTGCTTGGCAAGATGCTCTGCCTTGTGTAACCTTCCCTCTCTAGTATTTGATCATCCCCCAAGAGCAAAAGAGGCGTTGTGTATGAGGGCGATAGTATATCTACTGATTATTGGGTGCCTAGTGGGGCCATAATGGGAGTGGCAGCATCTACAGTGGCTAAATAGTGATGGATGAATAGGTAATAAAATTTTGCATCAATTATTAATGGACTGCCTTGTTATTAATCATCTGTAAAGCCATGGGTTTGCCTCTTTGTGTGTATTATATGTGTATGTGTCTTTGTGTGTACGTGTGTGTGTGTGTGTCTGAGGGAGGGCTTATTTCATGAATAATGAACATTCAATTCTCACCTCAACCAGAGATTTCACACCCTTCAAGGGAGGGGTGTGTGCATATATGTGTGTGTGTGTGTGTGTGTGTATGAGAGGGATAGATTTAAAAATGGGATATGTTGTGTGTGTGTGTCTGTGAGAAAGAGAGAGAGCATGTAATAGAGAACAAATGTGCGAGAAAAGTGCATAAAAATGAAATCAGTCTTGGTCAGTTTTTATCCATTTCTGTGTGCATGCATGTTTGTGCAGTGCATGTTCAATCCTCTAACTATGTGCCACTCTGAAGTATTGCATTATTCAGATGGAGGGTAAGAGGCAGGATGAGCTGTTACCTACATCGTGCTTTTGCGATTATGTTTGGATTTGCGTCAGAATGATGGATTCCCAAATGAAGAAGCGTCTTCTCCTCATTTCATCTTGTTTCTCCTGCCTGTGGAGGGAAACGCACACCGCCGCCTGCCAAGCCGGAGCCCATTACAGAATCAGCCAGCGCTGCTTAAAGCTTGTCAGGGGGTCCGAGAACATAACCATTATGTAATGTCCTTACAAAAACATCTCGTTGCTTATTTCTTTGTTCACAGATGCTGTTTTTTTTCTCCTTCTTTAATTTGTTTTTTTTATAAAAAGTCCAATTCGTACTGAAAAAATATTGTCAACCGAGCTGTCATATTATTACATTAAGCACTTGCACTGAAAAATCAATTCCATTAATTGTTAAATAATGGGTTTTTTTGTTTTGCTTTTTAAAATTCAAACAATTACTGCCTTGTAAACTGCTTTTCTCTGTTTTTATATCAGTACAAATTAAGTATATTATACTGTTTTTTTTGTTATTTTAGAAACTGTTAAACTATAAACTTTCTTAATAATTCTTTAAGCTTTACAATCTCTTGGTTGAAATATAGTAAAAACTTATAATAATGTTGCTTCAAGGCCATAATGAGAGACGTCTAGCTTAAAGTACCAAACCATTTAAGTTGATTCTGTCATGCCAGTGGGTCCTTCCAATCTCATCAATGTTTGAAATCTGCTTTTGCACACCACTTTTAGACATTTAAGCTAAATCACATTTTTACAATCGATAATCTCAGTGGGTGAACCTGTTTTTTTTTTTGTTTTTTTTGTTTGTTTTTTTTTTTTTTTTGCAGCCAAAGCAATATGAATCAACATGTGGGAAATTATACAAAATACAAGCACAACAATGAAATAAGCAGAAGAGATGGTGCCATTGGGGAGTGTGGTGCCAAGTAAAATATAAAAAAAAAACGGTGAAAAAAGCTGATTCAATAATCTTTCAGAGCTACTTGAAAAGTGTTTTACTGGTTTTGTTGTACTTACTGGTCATTCTGCGTGGCATATTATCAATATTGGACCTCTGACAAAAAGGAAATCACCTAAAGTAATCTTCAGAAGTTCCTCTATATGTCTCATTACTACTAAAATACAAGTCGAGTTAGAATTGTACTTTTTCTAAGTACAGATATTTGCAGATTTTGATAATGTATGTGCTCTTTTCTTACTCTCTCTAATAAACATCACAGTGCATACTGGGTTAATAAATACAAGAAACAGAACATGTATTTTGTAACAATCTCTTATGGGACCTAAACAACATCACCTCCCAATTAAAAACCAGCTTATTTGTGCAACTTCTCACAGTGTCACACATAAACATCTCATATTCTGCACCCTATAGTCACTTGAGAATGCCAACATACCCTGACCTCCTAGCATCTACCATTAGCTACCACATTAGCCATTAAGCCACCCCTGTGCTCAATATAGCTGAAGCAATACCTCCCGCAGCATTTGGTGGTTAAGTGGGAATAATAGTCCTCTACATAATCAAGAGGCTTGATTTGAATGAACAGTTTCATTCAGGAGAAAATACTGAACTGTAGTAACAAAACATAAAAATTTGATTAGCTTGATTGTTCTAAACACTCTGCTGCACAGGAAACAACTGCAATGTGGAATATTAGATAAAACACTCATTATTAATAGATTTCGGCACAGCGTCTGCTCAACATATAAACACATCTCAAGACACCATCATGACTGAAAGGAAGTCTGTTTGTTTTTTTTGTTTTTTCTCAGATAGACTTTACCGAACATTGCATCAGTATTGCAAGAACTGCTTTGAATGAAATCCAATGTTTCCTCACAAAGTTGCTCTGTATGTGTACGTGTGTGTATGTGATGGCTCTTTTAAATGTTAAAAATAAGAAAAGCCATGCATTTATATCTATACAATGATCCAATAGTGTTAATTAATGTTGGAATATAAGCTTTAAATGTCATTAAATATAGTCAAGCTCAGTTCATGTCCATTAAAACTTATGTTTTTAAAGTAATTACTCATCTATCAGACGATGTGGTCCACAAATTTTGCAAAATTCTACTTTTGAATAAATCCAGGTCGAAAGTGTTTTTTTTTTTTTTTTTTTAAATGTAGAATAATACAGGCCAGTGAATTGTGTGTCACCTTGTACAGTATATTTCAGCCAACAATATCAGGATCTGTCACCTGTCAATCAAATGTCTACCATCGTCGCATAAACACACTGAGCCACCGAGCTGGACAACACCCAATCAGATTCTATTGGAAACATTCAGTGTCCCACCACAAACTATGAACATCCCACCCACTCGATAACGGCCAATCAAATTCAGTTTCCTCCCTTGTGTAAAGTCGTGCTGCAACTCGGGGAAAACCCTGAGGGGGACAGGACAAATGGCGATTTCTGTACGCCTGTAACTGATGCAGCAGTATTTGGCTGCACTTGAGTTTCATATGTACATTTTTTGTTTTTGCTGTAATGAATAATATACATTTAACAGTGCACCAGCTACATCTCTCTGAGCTCTTGCCTAACAATAGACTCAGAACAACTTATTCTTGTTCACCCAACTCTAATTAGCCCAAGATACAAAGTGAGATCAGGTTTTTTTCTTGTTGTCATGAGAAGTTACTTAAAGAGTACCGTCACCAAAAATCAATGTTTCACAAGGTGTTTCACACACTTTTAATACCATGGAGAGGACAGGTATCGGGTTCTGTCACTTGGTGAATAATTGCTCATTTTACAGCAGAATTAGTTGAAGTAGTCTACTAGATCTAACTCTGCTTTAACAACTCTACAGAGATTCAGGTGATGCTGACTTATAAGGCTGAAGTTTTACATGGGATTTTAAAAGTATTCTGTCTCTCGGCAACTTCATCTCCAAAAATGTAGACACTGTATGCAATTTATGGTTATTGTGAATGTATTATTAAGACAATTACAGCAACAAAACAAGCTGTAAATTGAGTGAAGAAACAGTTACAATCAAATAAAACATGGTCTGAAATAAGGCTTTTAAACATCTGCAATGATGGTACAGTAGGTGAGTGAGGTGATTGGCAGGTTGTTCCATTGGTAAGGTGCATTATAGACACTTTTCCCACGTCGGTATGGGTCTTGAATCCATACTGTACATGCTGCCTCTTGGCCACATAATCCGAAAACACATGTGGAGCTGTTTTAATCACACAGACACAACATGTGGTAGGCCTCAGGGTACAAGAGCTTTGTGGTCATTTAAGACCACACTGTATGTTTTAATTCTATTTATTTTATTAAAGCGCAATATCTTTCACATTATGCTGTCATAGCTCTGTTTTTGGCTTGCCAATTTTTTTTAGCTGTGTTTATTGTCTTGTTTTTGTATTGCCTTCAAGCACAAATGGAGTGGCACTTGGAATCTCATTATATTTTAAGTGTAATGACAATAAAGCATTATATTCTACTTCACTATATTCTATTCTATTTTATTATAATCCATTCCATTGAATTCTACTCTATTCTATTCCATTATATGCCATTCCTTTCTATTCTACTCTATTCTATTAGCCTGGTTAAGCATCCACTCTCTCATTGTTTCACATTGTGATGAGCATCTGGGGACTGTCCCATTGACAACGTTTGCATCGTGGTGGGCGGGATAGTTACAGTTTTGACCAATCGCCACTGCTTGGTTGTTACATATGTCATGCACGTGGACTCACTTCCTGGTACAACTCCAATCGGACACAACCATAGCTCCGAATAACTATCAAGTAACGAGCATTGTTGATTTTGTGACTTAAATCTTTGCATGTGAGGGACTATAATGCACTCAATGTTCATATTTGACAGCAGGCCTTAATCTAAGGATGACAACGTACACAACCAGCTGACTAATGTCACTGCGTTCAGCCCTCCCTCTGTTAGCTGATTGGTTTTCTCAAAGATCTGGATGACCACACTGCAGCACTGCACTGAGAGTTCCCTGACTGTGTGTAGTCGCTGAATGTAATTAAACGAACCACGCTCACCTGGCTACCATTGCATTCCATTCCATTCTATTCTACTCTATTTCATTCTGTTTTATTCTATTCTATTCCATTCTACTCTATTCCATTCCATGTTATTCTATTCTATACCATGCTATTCCATTTTATTCTGTTCTTTTCTATAACATGCTATTCTATGTGCAGCAGTGAAAGGGCTGGGTGAAGAAGAATATAGATCGGAGGGTGTGGTGATTAATAAGTATACTTTACACACATTAGCTCAACAAATTGAAAGAAAGCAATCATATTTTGCTCTGGGCGGAATGAAGCATTGTGATGTGAACACACAACAATACAAATCTGCAGCCAGAGGCAGATGTTTTAACAGTTATTAAAAGTTCAAAGACGACAGAAATAAATGGTTAAAAATGTTGATGAAGCCATTTATACGACCACATCAATCTAACACTATTTTATTATGAATTATTTTGTGTTTCACATGGTAAATGATTACGTCATGTTGTAATTGATGTGACAGAAGTGTTTCTACTCTGATGCATTTAAGGGATAAAGCATGAGACAGCATGTTTTAATAAAAATATAATTGATAAGGCACCCGTGGCACACATGATTGATGACTTATACCGATCAGTCTGATGTATGTAGAGGTTTCTGCTGTGGTTATTTTGTATCAGTCATGCTGTCATTTGCATGTGATTTAATCAAAGTAAAAGCAGTGGACGGCCGTGCGTAGTGGCGCTGTGGTCTTTTGAAATCCTGATGTTGCAGATTGATCAACATATTGTCCTGATGGATTCAGATGCTGGAAAGATTTAATGAACTGAAGGAAAAGCTCTACATATAAAGTACTGTAAGAATCTCATATGCTGATTTCTAGATAAAGGCAAGCTGCTTTTACTCCTATTTTTTTTATGGAATGAAAAGTACTTGACCTTTTTTTTCTTCTCGTCAGTCATGCCGCCTCGGTAAATGTTTACATAAAGCATCAAGTATAAATTCACACCCAATTCTGTGTTTTTTACTCAAATTCAGTCTGGTTTATAATAGAACACAAAATACATATTATATCTCAATTCAATGAAAATAATGATTATACTCACAAAGTATGCAGTATGGAACAATATATGGGATTTACATGCAATGAAATTAAATTAATCCATATCACTGATATAAAAATATTTTTTAAATGGGTCAAATTTCAGTTATTGCTGCATATTAGTTTCAAGTAAGATGCCAACACAGTGACATAATTTTATGACACTTGTTGTCAGCTAAACACTTAAATGTCTTTCTACTGCATTCCTCAATAAATCTGTCTCTCCATTCGCTGCACGAAACACGCAACAGAGGAAAATATAAGCATTGCACTTCTTGCGTTAGTCATTGTTCACACACAGTAATATCTCTTTTGGTGTCATAGAGAGTTCACCGCTGTCAAATCACAGGTCCCCTGCATTAAAGACATGAACAC
>JANJYP010161662.1:0-11671 GCA_024605115.1 Rastrelliger brachysoma
CCTGGCTGTACTATTGTATATTGATTAGTATATCAAATTAATATGATTCCTCAGTCTCTGGTGACATATTGAATGATTTTATGATTATTTGCTGCACATTTCCAGCATACTAATCCTTTAACTAGAATGTCAGAAATTACATTTTGCCTCATTAGGACCAGGACCAGACCAGATAATACCAGAAATGCTACTCAGGAAGTAACACAGAAGCACACAGAAGCACACACACACACACACACACACACACACACACACACACACACACACACACACACACACACACACACACACACACACACACACACACANGGTGCAAACAAGCTGAAAGGGGTAGAAGAGGACCTCTCTCTCATACACACCACTCAAACACAAACCCAACATCATGCTGCTAATACTAAAAGAAATAACCAAACTTTGTGACCCCTCTTCTTGTACAATGTCTTAGTGGAGCAGTTGTGAACACAGGGATCCCATCATGTATTCTATTTTGCTGCTGCTTGTTTGGCTCAACCCCCTTGTATGAGTTTTCCAAGTAACTATAACTTATAAATCTTTTATCTCTCCATATTTGCCACATTGTGTAACCTTCAAACCTGAAGAACTCTTCAGAGTTGCCTCTTGGCATGCTGCCCAAATGTCCTTGTGTTCTGCCCTGCTGAACAGACTGTACTGTATATGATCAGAAAAAGCCAATTATTTATTTACAACAGTGCCTTTCTGTCACAGTTTTTTGATGCTACCTTCAGGAGACAAACATCATGGTAGACAGATGTCCAGACATACATACTCCGGATCCACCCCCACCTTTTCCATATGATATTTGGCTGCAAAAATGTCAACATAATTTTATATCTATACGTTAAGGTTAATTCTCCTTTGACCACTTGATGTCATCTTCGAATCCTCACTGTTATGCTGTGCAACTACTTTTTTATATTTACAGCAAAGTTGTACCATAAAATTGGGCTATAAATGTCCAAAGACGTTTTGAATTGCACACTCATCCGTAGTACAGTCTTTCTTCACCTGGAGCAATATAACCCAGAGGCTGAGAAATTGTATTCAGGGAGCTGGCAAGATGATGGATGCAAATGTATAACACATTTATAATCCTCCAGGTAGTTAGGTCATGGCATGAGATAAATTATTTTTTTGCGTGGAAAACACTAAAAGAAAAACAATAGGACTCATTAAAAATGTGTCATCCAGTGTTTGTTAATTTTGCTGTAGTTTGTTATTCTATTGTTTTCATAGTGCAGTTTCTTTTTTTTTAAATACAATTTAGCTTTTGTAGTATGCCTTATATTTTTTATGTCTTTTAATTGTTTGCACCAGATCTTGCCTGATTAAAAAATATTGGACACAGCCTGTTCACTATGGAGTGCATTACCTGTAACCTCTGTGCTCCTTACATGAAAAATCTGTAAGACTTAAAAACTCATCAAATGGCTTGCTTTTATTTGGAAATTCCATTTTTATTCTTAAAAAAAAAACAAACAAAAAAAAAACCTCTTGTGAGTATTTGTTTGGCTCTCAAAAAGCTGCAGCATGTATGATGTTTAATGAGCATACTTTTTGAATGGTTAACAAGTGGTACTTGAAGTGAAAAGAGCTGCCATTGTTCATTCCCTANTCATAAAGCTGCAGCATGTATGATGTTTAATGAGCATACTTTTTGAATGGTTAACAAGTGGTACTTGAAGTGAAAAGAGCTGCCATTGTTCATTCCCTATGTTTTCCTTTTGGTTCTTTATGCTTCATACACCATTGACATTTGGGCAATGTGCCCCAGTAAGAAAAAGCTGCCCAAGTAATTTTCTCTCTTAGATTTATCTCTGCTACTGCAATGCACAAAACGGACACTCTAACCTTTCCAGTTAGCCAAAATATATCTGGCATGGAAACAAACCTGCTGAAATAAACATCAGAATCCACAACTACCTGAATAGAATGAGGCGAGTTTGCACCTGTGACCCCTCATCACTTACATAAAGATAGTATACAAAGATATTGTTCCAACTCCTTTCTAGAAACATAACTTGAATACATAACAGCATGTAACATATAAGTGAAACAGTGTCACGAACACGTCTACTTTACCAACTAATAGTAATTACTAATTATATATTATTGAACATAAGTAGTACAGTAAAATATTATTATTATTATTAGGGCATTATACATTAGACTTGTGGTCTCCAACCATGTTCCTGGAGAGCTACTGTCCTGCATGTTTTAGGAATCTCCTCACTCTTAACACAGCTGATTCCAATGATGAACTCATTACCAAGCCCACTGGCAAGCTTCAGCTGCTTGGTAACGTCAAACACCTCTGTTGGTTATCATTCTCTTTTCCTTATCTCAAAAATTTTGCATGCATTGTGCAGTTTTCTAAAATTGTGTATTTGGGTTTTTTTTTGCACAAAATATTAAAATGAAAAATAGAATAAGTTGTGTGCTTTTTACTCTTAAGATAGCTTTAGGTATTTTTACATGCTGTAGCCTAATAATTACTAGTGATGATTAAACCTTATTTTCAATTTTAGACACTTTTGTTTAGATTTTTATGTCTGATTGTTTTAAATAATATGTTGCTAGACAAACATGTCTAAGCAATATGCAAAAGATCCCTCTCATGTTACTGCACTTGAATTTGATTATACTGCATTCAAAAATAAGCAATTACAACTTTGAAGACTCATATAATGTCCTCATCTATTTCACAGCATTGTGCTGTGATGAACTTTTCCCCGGTGTAATAATCTATCTTGATTAAAACTGTGGTGCTGCGGTGGATGTGGGCATCACATATTGCTAACACTTTGACGTGCTGCACCACTTCACTCTGATGAACAAGATGGAGTTTGAAAAAGCAATATTGGTTTCAAAATCTAATTTTTTAAACTGTCATACTCTAAATTCCTGACAAATATCACTGAACCAATTAAAGTGTGCATCTGTTTCATTAAGGGGCTTCATATCCATCCATCTTATCTGTCAATCTTATCACACAGTACCTTCCTGCACCTCATCAGATGTCTTCATGCTTGTGTGACCGTGGAGATTAATTGAGCCAATTTCGCTTCATTTCACAAGAAGAGAAAAACTTGCTTTGGAATGCTAAATTGATGCTCAACTTTATTACATCTTAAAACCACATTTGCTTCACAGATTGTCATTTAATAATTAATGGGTGAAGTATGAAATGGAATAGGGGCAAAGATATAACGATCTACAAGCACGGGCTTACAGTATAACAAGTCAAAGAATGATTGAATGTTTGTTTTTTGTCAGTGTCTTACTACTTAAGTGAAATCAATAGTGAGACAACTTTACAAATTACATTTCAGGATAAGTTAGATGATATGATTCAAGTGTAAAAAAGCAGAACAGTGCACACAGACATTAAACAGATGCAAAGTGAATGTGCATTCTTTGTCACAGGAGAATCGTCTTTTCTTTCTGACAAGATTGACTTTAATATAAACACCGATGTTACGTTGCGGACAGATTCTGAGCATGAACCCAATATATTCGGCTCTCCCTTCCTGTCAGATACAAAGCCATTTTTTGTCTTTCAACATTTGCTTTAAATTGGATTTTGTCGGTCCGCAGGTTTACATGAATAGCAGGTAAAGAAAGCATAACCTGGGGAGTGATTCCTCGTCTGTTTTAAGCCGACTGACAGTGATGTAAGGAAATTGTCTTGGGTTGACTGTCAGCTGTCAGTCTTGGAGATATGTTTTCTTTCCAAGCAGACTGTCTGCAGATGTTTATGCAGTCTGACTTTTTATTTAATGTGACAATTAAATCAGATGAGTAAACAAAAACCTGATTCCTAGTCAAAGCAGTTGTCTGCAGTATTAATTGCTTGACTTTGAAAGGAAGTGAGCAGCTAGACTAGACCATTTTAGTTGTGGTCAGGAAACATTTTTCACTTCTTATTTATACAGGTTTTTGCAGCTGATTCATGCAATGAGAGTCTTGAAAAATGAAAGCCTTGGTATTTTTTTGTCTAAGGTTGAGTTTCTCCCCTGGTGGGATAAGAAGTCCATGCATATTGTAAGTGCGCACCATAAAATTGTCTCTATTATTGTTGCAATGCAGGCTGAATTTTGGCTGACCAGAGACATCAAGTTAGAGTGCAGGCATAGCACATCAAATTGATTCTTATAAATTTGGGTTGGTGGTATTGGAGTTTTACACTTTTTTATTTGGTGATGCTCTATCATGGTATAATCCTTCCAAACTATACATTTTTTCAAAACAATGAAAAGGTGTGCTCTCTCTAACAATAGTCATATTAGTAACATACAGACTAAAGAAAGGATTTTTCTAATTGAGTTGGTCCTGAAACAAAATATTGTTAAATATAATTAAATATTTTATGACATTTTTGTATAAATCAGATCATTGTTAACTATTGATAGCTACTGCCTATTGATTTATACAAAGGAAATGTGAATTTTCATTTTTTTAAAAATCTATTATGAGTTAAACATATCTCTGAAGAATGTAGTTCTTTTTTCCAATCTATGCAATCAATGTATTCTCCTCTGGTGAAACGTTTGTTTAATTAACTTCAGTCAGTTATTGACAGTTGCAAGATACAGTATGACAATATTCAGGGTCACAACAAGTTTCATCAAAAAAACTCTTGCACACCTGAATAATCTCCTTGACAGGTGCATAGGTAGAGTAAACCAGCACAATAAAGATAAATAGAACATCTGGATACCCTTGTTCAATAAAGATATTTTAATACATGCAACATTTCAGTCACTGACCTTCAGATATAAGCATATATATTTATTACAGTATCTCTATTAACCAAGTGAAGACAGTGTGTGAGTGTTTTTGATTAGACCTTAAAACAAGAATGAAAATTGACATGAGGCTCATAATGGCTCTTTTGAAATATATTTAAATTCAGAAGATGTCAGTTAGTAATTTTGCCATTCCTGTGTGACAATCTAATGGAGATGTCACATATGGCTGCCTGGATGGCCGATGGTTAAGCACTGACTCAGATTGCCTTGTGCTATTTTGTTTTCAAATCATATGTCTACAGCTTGAGGCTGTAGACTTGTAAAGGGTGAAAATAGATAGTCAAGAAATTGCACAGAGTGCAGCAAAAAAATACAGTGTGTAAGTGTATCTAAAGTTCAAACTGCCTTTTTTTTCTTTTGCATTTTTGCTAGAAACTGAAAAGTGCTAGCAAATTATAACAACCTGTGTTATCACTATGCTTTTGTTTTTTTTGTTTTTTTTTAATCCTGCTATTTCTAAATTGCTGTATAGTGAGAACCACAATTCTCTGCAATAATATTTTCGCTGACTGTCAGCAGAAGTCGACTTATAAGGGAGTGATATTGTTCTTTTGTGCGGTTTAACTCCAGTTTGCAGTCAAAGTCAAATCATCACATAATAATCTCAAACTTGGGAGCAGCTTCTGACTTCTGTGGGAATCTTTTAAACAGATAACTAAAGGCACAAGTAAATGGAAGAAATGACAGCACTCCTAGTAGCCAAAATCATTTTATGAAGTGTCTGCAGTGTATTGATCAGTATTTGCGAGGGCGCCTATGCATCCATTAATACAGCCTTGGTGCACTTAAAGTCATCATTCCTGTCATCATTGGAGAATACTATTGATTGTGTTAGATGAAAGGAATTTGTACAGAAATGGAGAGTCACTATTTTCTCAGAGAATCAAAGGCCAAGGACACAGGAAATGGTCTATCTCAAAACTCTACGTTCTTTCAGTGGAGCATGCATTCATCTGTGATGTATACCATACAGCACCACCATTTGTATTCGATTATCTAAATTAGAACTGTATACTGATATGCTACAGCTTTGATGAATTTAGCACTGCAGTAGTGTGTGTTCTGTGCATGCGTGACATGACCGCAGCTTCAAGACTTCACACAGAATAGCGCAGATTGCATCCTCATCTCAAGTGAGGCAAGTGAGAATGATGAAATATCTCACTCCCTGTTGTGAATTGGGAAATGTAAACAACATGTGCTAAATAAATTCAGATATTGTACACTGTATGGATGTAACAAAAAAGTGTGCAAATTAATATTTTGGATATTCAGATAAATGAAAGCAACCTGCTTTGACTGTGTGCTTTGCAATGTATTAAATGACTTATCACTGCAAGATAGGAGAGGTGATTTTATTTCATTCTTATTGATAAAAATAAGCCAAGATATTCTTTGTCTCTGACCTTTTTTCTACATGCTTTACTGATCTGATTGTCACATTATATAAGATGTAAAAATGATTCAAGTGTATTAACCTATAAGTCATATAAACACATTATTATCAGGATAGACTTGAAAAAGCTTAGACTTTGCACTGACAGTTCTTTACAACTACATATTAATTCCTGGATCAAGCTAGGATCCAATAAAGAAGAATGATGTTCTGTTCTGAACATGATAATTCAGTGCACACATAAATCATTGTTTTTTTTTAATGTTGTAAAATGTCATTACATCAGGAATGTGTCTCTAGTAAGTACATAACTGCACCTGGAAGGCATGATGGATGGTGCATACAACATGAACAGCAAAAATAGTCTGCTCTCAGTGAACAGCACATAACAATAGAAATGCTAAATACTTTTTATGGAAGTTTTCCATCATTTATTGACATGTGAATGTTGTACTGTTTTTAGATTAGACATAGCAAACCCAAATGTTTCAGTATTAAGGAATTGCATGAACTATTTCTCAGAAGTCTAAATTTGTTCAATGGGTGTGATTTCCCCACTGAGCTGCGCTCCAGTTTCAAAATGTCTAGTAGGATGAGTGGGTCTGATGCTGCTATTGGACTAATATTCACATTGAGCCAACCTTGCACTAAGGGCAAGACCCACTTTGAGAAACCCATTATGATGCAGTCCAGTAGTATCTGTTTCTCCACACTGGGACCAGTGCTGTCTACTCTCATTTTATCACTGACATCTCGTCGGGAAGGTAATCCAAGAAAGCTGAATTCAGAAACATCTTGTTGGAGTCGTATTTCAGGTTGGAGAATCACAGTAAAATTAAAATGGTCATGTGAGTAAAACTTCTTTGTTTCCAATTTTAGCTCAGTTTTAACTGGAAGGAAGAGATTATGATTATGTGCTTAATTGTCTGCACATCTCCAGATATCTATCTATCTATCTATCTATCTATCTATCTATCTATCTATCTATCTATCTATCTATCTATCTGTCTATCTGTCTATCTGTCTATCTGTCTGTCTGTCTGTCTGTCTGTCTGTCTGTCTCATACAAAGTGCAAACTATACACTATTAAAGAAGCCAATCATTCTTAAGAAAAGAGCAGTAACATCATTGTTTTCTCTCAAGAATGCATGGATTAAAGTATATGCTATAATGAACACCTATTTCATAGTTTATTCACACTTTTTCTGTCTAAACAACTCCCTGTCCCCTCTCCCCATCTCTGCCTACACACCACACACCTAACAACACTTACAGTAACAATTGGCAAACCAACTAATTTTATTTTTTTTCATGAAGCTTTCAAAAGTACAAAATGAACCTTGAGTTAGGATAGTTTTGCAAAACAGTTACCAAAGTCAAGAACTTTTATGCTTCAGTAAAATTACATTAAAAAATAATTCAAATCCAAATTCTTTTGTAGATGAAAACGTTCATACTCATTTATTGGTTGTTTTTACAAAGAAGTATAAAAATGACAACTTTTAAATGGTGGTGTCCCTGGAGTTTCCATTCACTGGCTCTGTTGCATATCAAATGCACCAACAGCTATTATTTCTATTTAAGCAAACACAACAGGGGTGTCTTGATGCTGTACCACTATTCCCTGCAGTTAAAGCATATCAAACAACATTTCCCAGCTGTCTGTATGACATGTCCACTGTGTGTTATAAGTGTCAAATGTTGCACATCAAATAACTTTGATCATTGCTGCAAAACCAAAAATGTAATATGTATTTGAAACAAATCAAAGTAGATTGGAATGTCACTGTCATTTTTTATGAGGTATAATGCATCAATAGTGTCTAATATGAACATGTAGTAAGTAAATCACATATAGTCATATATGGACATCAATGTGAAAAGATCAGTGGAATGTCCACATGTGGTGTTTACCCTGCAGCACCAATAAATCAAACTAACCTGAGAAACAGAGCAAACATTTTCTTCCCAGTTCTAAATGCTTAGCGGACAGTTACAAAGTGGGCAGTGTGTTTTTAATCGCTTCATGCCACAATCCTCCCTTTGGAGGCGGAGAACAAGCTTGTCGATCTGTTCCAGTGAACATCAGGGGAGAACACCTTGAAGCTTGGAGCCGCTATCTGCCATGGTGCAGTGGTGGTAATGATTAAGTATCAGTCCAGCGAGCTCCTCTCATTTCCAAACTATCAGTTTCACCTTCTCCACTACATCACATTTGTGGAGCAGAAGGTAATGATCCACTTGGGTGACTGCCAAGTCATTTTCTTTCCTCTTCCTATGCTCTCTCACTCCCCATTTCACTCTGTGTGTCTGTTTCTGTCTCTCACATTCTCTCTTCCACCGTGTCCCTCCTCATTCTCAGTCTTTCAGTTCTGGTATTCATTTTTCAAGGTTGCCTGTGGAGATAAAATAACCATGCCCACTAGGTATGAGAGTCAGCCCTGTGAACTGTCTCCGGCAGGAGGTCAAAGAGGCTGGCAGTTGTTTTACAGACTTCTTTATGGCTGTCGCAGAGCATCCAAAAGAGGCAGAAAGGTGAGAAAGGTTGTGCATGCTGCGATTATTGGCTGTGCACTTTACCCTGCTGTTTAACTTTGGATATCAATCAATTCCACAGAAAAAGAAAAAAAAAAGTTTTTCAATGAGGCAGTACACTAATGATTATATGAAGATCCCTAAATACTTACAATAACTTTATACTATAGATTTTTAAATAGAATTGCTAAGAGTAGACAACCATAAACTTATACTTATTCTGCCCCATTTATACAAAATGTGCATCTACTAAATTAAACCAGGGGTGATTTAAATAAACTTTGTGATGTTTTTGTTTAGGTGTCTGCCATTATGATATTTAATCCTGATGATTTTGAAGAAAGATGAATGGATGATACATTCTGGAGAAAAATTAATAAATAAATAAATTCAAAGCTCCACGTACAAACAACATTTTGCTGTCACAAATGCTGGCCCAATCTGGATGTCTGGATGTCTGGATATCTTTCATATTTTTTTATCCCATAATTTTACGTGACTAGGTTCAGATCATACACTTAATTTCTGAAAATGTCTACATCATATGTGATGAATGAAATGGCTGCTTTGATTTCCTTCTGTTGCTGATCATACAATCAGCACATCAATATTTTCTCTGGGCACTGATGCTTTGTTATAATACATTTATACTAACCTTCCACAACAAAAGTTCAAGCAATTCCTATCTGGAAATAAAAAGATCTATAGGCTTCAAACAGGGTCAAAAGAGCTAGATGATTCCAATACATCCTGCGTGGCATTCACAGAAACGCCTCTCAGGAGTGAAAATCCAGCATAAAGCTCCAGCGTATGTGGTGTGAATTTAAAGATGATCTGATGATGTGATGTGCTGACAGAGGAGAAACCTGCACAGCTGCAGAAACTAAATCTGTGCCCTGAGATTCACATATACAAGATGAGGTCGCTCAGAATGGATGGCGAGGGCGATAATCTCCCACAAAGCTCACTGACCACATCTTCCTGACTTAGCACACAAGTTAACTTGTGAGTCTCAAAAATCCATAGGGTGTATATACTGTGGGAGCGGGCAGTCTTTCTGTGCATTATTAGAGTGCACATCAAAAAAGGAGGGCAAGTTCCCTCCATAGATTAAAGGAATTGAGAAGATTACATTTTCCAGCCAGGACAACGTTCCTACCCAACACAATTACCCTTTCAGAGGTTAGCCCATGCATTTCAATTAAAAAAATGACGAGACTATTTCATAACCAAGGTGAAAATATGCTTTTAAAAGACAGGTGCTGAAGAACACGGATTGAATACATTTCACGTTGCTGCAGATAAGCTCACCACATCCCTCTAGCCTTGTCTTGTTTATCTTCTCAGTGCTGATAATCCTCTTAATATGGTAATATATGAAACACCTTGCCAGGATGTCTTTAAGTCATCTGCGCCTTGTTCATATTACTACAGCTCAGATTCATTTTCCTTCACATAGAAATTGGAGAAAGATTTGAAATAGGATTTGGAATATCTTTTGATGGGTCTCAGAAAGTTGACATTTAGTTGGACAATAGTATGCAATTACATTAGCACATTTCTGTTGGTTATTCATGACAGTTCATTGATGCCCCAGCTATTTGTCAGCTTGCATCATGGCAACATCCAGCTCCCTAAACACAAAAGAACTGAGGATAATCACAAACAGGTTGGATAATGAGAGTGTGATAATTATCTTGGAGCTACAGCACAGTTCGTAACTCTGTCATGCTCCTCTGTGCAATTACTCCATTTAAGACCCATTAACACTAAACATCCCAACATCATTGTAGTAATTGTTGATTTGATTGCATTCTTTATTAATCAAAGTATATATGTGACCTCTGCTAATTACTTAATCAAATAGTGTTTGGATTCTATTCTGGATTGGATGGGAAAAAAGAGGATTTGTTTATTATAAATGTTGCACATTGCAGTTCTGTTGGTCTGATTGTCCTTGATGTTATTCCAGAGTCAGTGGCCTGCTTCCTCTGTTGTTTCACAAACCACTGTTGTTTGCACAGTCAAATAAACTAATTACACACCTCTAATGCCTTTCTATTGGTGTCTTATTAGGCGGCAAAGACCACCTGTTACTGAATGGGACAGAATTGTTGTGTGTTCACTTAGCAACAAAGAAGTATTGATGTGTCATGGTTGTGGTTGCTGCACTTTCCACCTGTGAAATGCAAATGTGACCAGGGCAGGGTCCAACATGGTCAGCATGCAAATGAGTTTATCTAATGGTCATGGGGTCCAGCACACTTCTGGCCTGCTGCTGCTGCTGCTGCTGCTGCATTGACAATGTTTGCGTGCTGTGTACTTCCTTCAGCTCGTGGGCTCAGGGCTGTTGAGCAGTGAGTGGGAGAGGCAATTCAAAGAGAAAACCTTGAAGTTACCTATTGTGAACAACTGAATGTTCAGCAGGAGGCAACTGAATAGTGAGACACCTCAATCTTGATTTAAGCTTCCACATTTTAGGTACTATTTTAAAATGTGGACCAATATTCTTTTCCCCGAACATGTCCTCTTTTTACATCCTGTCCGGGGGGGTTTTATAAATTTGTGAAAATGTCCAGTTTTCACTATTATGGGAGTCTCCCGCATATTGACAGCGTCTCCCTGGCACCTGCAAATAAGATTCAATCTCCCAGAAACTGGAGCAAGCGAGCAGGAGTTGGAGCAATTGTGTGTGGCTGTGATGTACGTGTGGGAGCCAAAAAGTATCTCATGCTCTCTGCCCATGGTCCAACGGAGACAGTTCAATCCCCCCCTACCCTCTCCACCCCCCTAGCCTGGACTAAGTGTCCTCTTTTTTTAGAAATCAAAAGTATGGTCACCCTACACTATTCCAGTTTAGTTACTGGTGTTTTTTTTTTTTTTTTTTTTTTTTTTTTTTACATAAATGAA
>JANJYP010161689.1:0-11622 GCA_024605115.1 Rastrelliger brachysoma
TATTATATTTTATTATTTATTTATTGTGGTTGCGTGTTACTCATAGGTGTTACTGCTACAGCTTTTATTGTGAAAACAATCGCACCGGAAGCCTTCCTCACGCGCTGAATCACGAACACGGAAACAGTAAATATAATCATACACCGGTAGTCCTGTCGTCTATTAGTGTTTAAAACCTGTAACTCCAGCGATAACAAATCTACTTACCTGTCTCGAAGGGTTAGTGCTGTTTTATGGAGCGTTTTTAGTCAAATGTTATGAGCATTGTCAGACTCAGTCTGAACTTGTGAGGCTGCCGCGACGTTAACTCTCCATCCTTCGTCTGTATTAGTATCAGAGAGGATAGTCTAACTTTCGGCCCATGATTAAAGATAAGGTCCAGTGAGTGTTGCTTTGTTGATAGGTTCATCTAATGCCGACGTGTTTGAATGAGTATTAGAACAAGCTGGAACACAGTACTTGTCAGTCCTTATAAGTTATTCATAAAAAAACTAATTTGGATTCTTAATTTGTTGCCCTCTCTGAGAGTACAGAGCATTATATCTGCAGTGCTACAGGAATAATGCTGATATGCAATTTTTAATGTGATATTGAAATTAATAGCTGAGTAGCCCCATAACTGCTTAAAACAATAAATGATTCAGTTGACTTGCCTTTCATGTATGAATTTTTAGCAGTGTTGGATAAAAGATATGCGGCTTGTTAGCATGATTTATCCTGTTCAAGGTTAATCAAGCAGCTATGAAGTCACCGGACTTCCATATTTTTAATCACAGTGATATTTGTCTGTTTGCAGATGGCTCAGGATGGCATAGGGCCCATCCTATTCTCCTTCCTCATGTTTTTCTACATGCTATCATCTATGTGTGGATGTCTTCCTCAGTCTGTGTGGACCAGGGCTGCATCCAATGATACTGCAAGGAAAGGTATCTCAAACCAGAAGAGGTGCCAGCCTCTTTGATTCTCTTCACATTTAATCTGTACTGTTTAAGGTAGCCATCATTACAGTACACTGGTTCCCCATCAATTATGTATAACCTTATACTTGACAAACATGAAGGAGGCAAAATATTAGGGACATTTTTCAATATAATGCTCACAAGTACACCAACGCCTGCCTCTACGACCTCAGTGAAAAACAAGGTTGAATTATCACCTATCTGGAAATGACAACAAAACATATAATATGTGTAAGCTTTGTAAAAGTAGGATTTAAGGCAGACTTGTTGCACTGTATAACATTAGATTGCAAATACATTCCTAGTAAAGTGCCCTGAGTGTACCTATACGACGTTAGCATATGGTATATTCACTTGTCTACTTAAGTGAATACTTTACTTCAAAGACATTCGAAAATACTTTGAGAAAAAACTTGAGTATATTTTTTTGTATTTCTCTTTGATCCTCAGATATGGCTGCAGAGGTTGCAGGCTATGTTGATGTGGCCAAACGGATCATTGACCTGGCTGTGTTTGGAGCTGCACAGAACCGCTCTTATAAACGGCTAGCTGACTTCACCGACACCATAGGGAACCGTGTCAGTGGCTCACACAACCTGGAGATGGCTATCAAATACATGTACAGTGCTATGATGCAGGATGGCTTGGATGTACATCTGGGTGAGTATGCATGTCGGTCTGTTCAGCTAGATGCTTTAACAACGCTGCTGGTAGAGCGAGAGAGAGAGAAAAGCTTCTTCAAATTGGACTTATCAGGATGTGACAAAAAAAATCTTATATGAATGTATATGAATTAATTGTATCCCTTCTTTTGGTTTCTTTTCCAGAGCCAGTGAAAATCCCACACTGGGTGAGAGGGAAGGAGAGCGCAGAAATGATTTTGCCCAGGGCCAAAAGTCTGGCTATATTGGGACTAGGCAGCAGTGTAGGAACCCCACCTGAAGGTAAAGATCATCCTCAGATTCCTATGACTGTTTCATTGTAGTCATTTTTATTAATGTCAGTATTTTACAAAATATATCTTTAATTAATATACACATCTATTAATTTTGAAAAGTTTATTTTCACATATGAATTTTTTGTCCACTCTACACATCTATCTTTCTAGGTATTGAGGCAGAAGTGTTGGTGGTTCAATCTTTTGAGGAACTGAAGCACAGAGCGAGCGAGGCTGCAGGGAAAATTGTGGTCTTTAACCAGCCATTTTTTAGCTATGGGGAGACGGTGGCTTACCGTGCTTTTGGTGCTTCTGAGGCAGCTAAAGTGGGAGCTTTAGCCTCGCTCATTCGATCCATCACTCCCTTCTCTATTAACAGGTGAGGAGCATGTATCACTCTTGAAGTGTCATATGATCCCCAACCTCTCAGTCAAGTAAAGATTTAATTTACAAAAGCGTGTCTCTCGTTGTCTCTAGTCCCCACACTGGTTGGCAGGATTACCAAGATGGAGTGAAACGCATCCCCACAGCCTGTATCACTGTGGAGGATGCTGAACTGATGTGGCGTATGGCGCAGAGGGGACAGAAGATCATAGTCAGACTCACAATGACAGCCAAGACTCTGCCAGATGCTGACTCTTTCAACACAGTGGCTGAGATAAGAGGCTGGCAGCACCCTGAGCAGGTACATGTCTGCTTGAATGGTTTGTTTATTTTACTGTCGAGGCAATCTATTTGGATTTGCCTTTCAAATATATTTTTTGTGGGTGTCCTGTTAGAATTTAAATTTCTGGAGGAAAGGCATTATTATGGTTGTTCTTCTTTCTCTGTTAATTAGTCTTTCTCCCTGTCTTTTCCTCTGTTGATGCTGCTGATGAGAAAAGAATGTTGAAACCCCTTTTTGCTGACTGCAGATATTCCCGCAGAGGTTTAGTCTGTCTTCATTTTGCCTGTCTGTGTGATCTAATCTTTCCAGTGAAGCACAGAGGCTCAGCTGAGCTGGAAATACAGAGAAATGTCACTTATGGTCTGTTAGTATGAAGTAGGTTGCTTTGGAAACACAGCACTATACAAACAAACTTCACCTGTTCATTAGGCTCTTAAACTAACTGCATTTTTCACAGATAACTTTGTTTTCTTTATTATGGAATAATTCTATCATTAACAGAGTTATAATTTGTGGACACATGCTAATACAAGCAAACAGAAAGATCATTTATGTCCTCTTTTGGGAAGAATTTCCAGCACTGCAACCTGTAATTATTCTGAGTGTTTGCCTTTTTGAGAATAATAGACTACTGTGTATGAACTACTGTGTAGGAAGCTCTTTGGGTCAAGGAGGATAGACAGTGTTGTTCAGTAAGTACACTGACTTGCAACTGGGATAAAATTAACTGATTCCAGCATGCGCTAGGCAAGGCTAAATATATGGTGCACCCCATATGGTTCTGTCACAGTACTAGCAGATTCCTTGAGTATAGAGTGAGATGTAAACTGTGGGTTTAGATGTGGGCAAGGAGGACCTAGACATGTCTAGTAGGTTGAACCTGATTGATGGACAAGATGCTACTGCAGCAGTCTCCAAATGCATGCAACTTCACCGTGTGCGGATAGTAGACACTGTGGCTCACCTGAGAAAAACACTGTCCTGTTATCATACCTGTCTGAATAATAGTGCAGCAGAGTGAGGAGTGGGATAATCACTCTCAGGAATAGACCTAGCTATGTTGAACTAAATGCTAAATGGATTAGTTGCACTGACTTGTGAAGATGAGGGGTAACAAGGTACACAGAAGGAAGCTTCCCACGTTTGACCTAACTTAACATTTTCCACTCGTCATGGTTGGTGTATCATTGGTCGAGGTTGTCTCGAGGATGAGTGTTTTTGTTGTTGTTAAGTAAGCAAGCAGGGGGTTTCTAATGACTCGTTGTGTCTGAGAAGATATTTTTCTCAACAAATGAAAGCAAATGGTTTTTGCAGTGGGAATCTTCCGAGAGAGTGACTATGACCTATATGTATGCTTGCCTCTTGAGCCTGCAAATAAGAGGTCAGCATATTCAGCAACTCAATAACAAAACATTGCATCCAAGCAGCACAGTTCAAGATGGCCAAAAATTTGACAGAAACAAGATTCATGACTTTTATGGCTAACAAAGAACATAAAATAGGTCATAATGTCATTATGCTGAGTGTGTTTCCAATCTTTGCAATTCTTGTGAACTCTGTTCTTTACGAGCATCACCCTCTTGTTTAATTTGTGATTTTTTAAGTAAAGTTAACTGAAGTATTTGTCAGGAGACTTGGATTAGAGGAACATTGCTGATGTAAGCTGTTACTATTCTGATCTGGGAACCAATGCTCAGTCCCTCATTATAGAAAAAGGAAATTAAACACATGGTTGACATCATCTCTGGCTCTATGACTTAGTGCTTCAGCTGGCAGTAGCGGCAATTGTGGTTCAAGTGTGTGTGTGTGTGTGTGTGCAAGTTCATAGAAGGATGTACATTTGTGGTTTAGTGAGTCATTTCCACAGTTAAGCCTTTGTGAAGCAGTGGGATGAGTTACAAAGATTTTTTTCCACTTACTCAACTTTAACATCTTCTATCCATCCTCTAAATGAAAATTTCTAACTCTGCAAAGTCTAATAAGTCCTCTGTCTCTCTGTTTATGCTGTTGTCATACTGTGATTGTGACGAGCATTGATTATAATTGTACTTGTTGAAACATCGCTTTTGTGATTCTCATCTAATCTACATGTCACTACACCACATCTAAACATCTTTTTATACTTTATTGGTCTCTTGTGATTTGGATTATGGCAAGTACAAACATTTCACTGTCAACACACTGTAAAAAGCAGCCATACTTCAAACTGAGCATCGGTTATCTGTGTCCCTCAGTAGTGAGAAGGACAAAGTGTGTCAACATAAAGTCAACAGGGGTAAAAGGGTGTTTGTGAGGTTAACCACCCTAACTATTACAATACAACTCCAGTGATTGACTAAATAATTAAATTCAGTGTGTTTTTGAGAAAACTCTTGAGACAACTGGATTGTAAAATCCCTGATGCATGCTGCAACCTTGAATCTAAAACCTCACATGGAAAACCTAAGTGTTCAAAGTCATGGGATTAGAGGGAGCCAGTTCTAGTACTGCAAAAACCACTCCAGTGATTCATGTATCATGCGCACAGCAGCAAGTCTGCGTGTGTACTAAAAATATATGTATGTTTTATATTCCCTTACCTAATACTTAAAGCATACAAGTGTAAACTACATATTCACGCAAATGTGAGTGCATTTCTTACATTGAAAACACATTGGGATGGCATCTTCACCAGTATGAACAGAAGGGAGCGTTACATAATCTGGTACAGTGCTCACATGGGTGCCTGACTAAAATAGTATTTAACTAATTTGAAGTAAAATGGTGACACATTGTGCTCTGAGCAGAAAGGAATACATTTGAACAGGTTTCTTTTATGTATTTCTTTTATAGAGCAAAGGAATCACTGGGTTTTATTTGAATGGAATGCATAGCCTCTGGGTCATTGTCCAGACTGTTTTGTAACCTGGAACATCAGGTCAGGATAGCAGCATCACACTGACGGGAATTCCAACCCCTTAACATTCCTGGAAATGCACGTATCATTCTGAACTGTGTGTTTGTTTTCCTGTTTTATTAGGCAGTCTGTCTGCTCTTATAGATCAAAACCATTCAAATTCAAGGCATATCTGGCTATCATGTGTGTCATCTGTTTGTGTGTGGTTTAATAAAATGTAGACATGATATGAGACAGATAATGTTATCTTTTTGCTTTCTCTCCTGTCTGAGTCAGGTGAGACAAATGGTTAAGTTTCCATGGATACACACTTAAAAGAAACTGTTCCACACCATACTCTTTCAGCCTTCCGTTTCAATGATTATATATGTTATATATCTGTCCTATCTACTAGGTTGTCTTACTGAGCGGTCACTTGGATAGTTGGGATGTGGGACAGGGTGCCATGGACGATGGGGGTGGAGCTATGATTTCTTGGGAGGCCCTGTCACTCATCAAAGACCTAGGTACACAGACAAACACCCTCTATAGATATATAGCATATAGGAACACACATACTCTACAGTACATGCAGAAATATTTGTACACTGTAGTAATACCAAAAACAATCCAGAACTACAGCAAGCTTGTAAACAAAGATGAGTAAATGATTAACTAATATTTCACATTATGTAAACAGCTTGCCTGACTGAGAAGAACAGTCAACAGTTTTCAAGTCAACCAGGCTTAACAAGTATAACTCCTAACAGTTGGTTAGCAAAATATGGTAAATCTCTATGAAAATGTAACAAAGCTCCGCCAAACTTTGGTGCAAATTAAAAAACAGTTTCTCAGACTGTAAACTGTTATTTCCCCAAACTGTTTGTAGAGGAACAAGAGCACTCACAATTAGGAAACAGACTCGGATAAACATTACGATATTCTTATGGACAAAAGAATGCACCCGAAGTAAGCTTATAATCACACAAGCTTATTCAAGTACAATATGCAGTGATGAAAAGTCAGATATACTTTAACCTTCAGTACATATACACATACATTTGCACGATTTAACTGGGGATACTATCTGTCTCCTCCTGTACACATTTTTATCTGTATTGCTGTGTTCATTTGTGTCTTCATCTGTTTCCAGGTTTGCGTCCAAGGAGAACCCTGCGAACTGTGCTGTGGACAGCTGAAGAGCAGGGTGGAGTAGGAGCGCAGCAGTACTTTAATTTACACAAGGTACTTACCTCGATTACTACTGCAGTACTAAATAGGAATCACACAGAAAGTAAATATGGTTCCTTTCAGAGTGCGTTGTGGTTTTAACATTTTCAACAAAGTATAGAGTGCAGGAGTGCAGACATTTACTTTCACCGTGCTGGACAGGCCTCAGCTTGCTACCAGGTTTTTCTTTGTGCGTAAGAATAATATAGTCTCTTATAGAATTTCTGTATTTAGAGGCTTTGCTAATTGCCAGGCACTAACCCATAATAAAATATACTCTTAAGACAAAGGTAAGAAGGTATATTCACCAAAGTACATCCTGTATTCTGTATAAGAAAGTTAATCGCATCATTCACATAAGGCAGCTGCAATAGCGACTCCTAGTGGTTGGTTGAGGAATCTGAGCTGAGGAGGAAGTATACATTGAGAAAAGCTCTGCATCTGCATATAGCTTTTTGAGGGTGTAGGATTTAATTTGAAAGTAGCTGTGCTTAAATTGTTGAATTTCACCTCATGAGGTCTGTTATAAAGATTGTGAAGCTCCGCTGACTGAATCTTGCCTTGGTCCTTGACTTCTTTAATCTACTGTACATCCTTCTTGTCGCTGCTTTTTCTGCCACCCAGGTGAACATATCCAATTTTGATTTGGTCATGGAGTCTGACCTGGGCACATTCAGCCCTGTGGCTCTGCAGTTTACTGGCAGCGATGCAGCATGGAAGGTATGATTGTAAAAGGAACACTTTTACACAGTTATGAACATTAAATCTCTCACTTAATCTCAGTAACCCTTTAAATTTGATTTCTTTACTCTGTATCCAAGGTTTTGAAACAGAATGGTAAATGTTTAATTCCAGTGTTACTGCTCTGTCTCTTGAATTCCAAGTACAAAACAAATCTGAAATTTAAATCATGTTACGCTGTTTGAAAAGCCCTGGGGTATTACAGGCTGTGTGACAAGCTCAGATGCAGTTTGCTAGTGTGTGGCTGTATCAACAGGTGATGGAAGAAGTTGTCAAACTGTTGGCTCCCATTAACACGACCAAACTGGAGACACATGGAGAAGGGACAGATATCTCACCTTGGATGCAGGCAGGAGTACCAGGTCAGTTTAAATACTATGTATGTCTGTATCTCTCTGAGGGGCTTTCCCCACAGGACACACTGAAAATCCATACAATAACAGCTTAAGAAAATGTGTTATATCTGATTTATCATGTGTTTTGTATGCCTGACATAAGCACAGAAAAAAACTAAATGAAGAATACAGAAGTCATAACGACTGTGGTTCTGGTTTGATTCTTCTTCTGAAAGTGCTTTGTACACATAATCACATCCTCATTAATGAACTAACATTATTGGGGAAGTGAGGGCCAGATATTCTCTTTAAATTGGATTTCATAAGAATATGATTTGTTTCTCCAAGATTTTTAAAGTGTAAGTAGGAAGTGGTCAGGACGGGGAACTTTCAAGATGACCCTATGAGCCAGAAAACTTTCCGTGGAACCACAAAATGTCCAAATGCAGATTTTTTTGTATAGTCAGTGCACACTTGTGGCTTTAAATGCAAAAACAAATTACAGAATGAGTAATGATAACAGAATATAATCAAGAGAATGAATTTGGACTGTATTGAAACACACAAAACTAAACAAGTACACTGTAATCAAGAGAAAGTGTATGACACCATTTGGTTAATATTAAGTAATTATGTTTCTTAATTGCTTATAGTGGAAATAGATTAAACCCTAAACAGTACTACTTTGAATATATGACGGTGTATGCCAGTCTTCAAGACTTTGAAGGGGTTGTAGTGGTCCAAATTTCCTGTCTGCCTTGGTCGCATTTCTTGAAATTGTAATGTACACAGAAAGACACTGTGGTAGCCTTCAGAAAGGGAACTGAAAAAAAGACTCAAAAACACACATTTTAAACTTTTCATTTAATAAAACTAATCTGGCTGACCATAAACATTCCTGCTTTAAATGTTTTTTGCTTTCTGCAGCTAGTATTTAGAGATTCAAAGCCTCCTTCTCCATCTTACAAGTGCCTTACTGTGTTTATTAAATTAAAAACATCTGTACTGTAATGTGTGTAATATGATAAGCCCAAATTAGTAGCAGCTAGCACCAGTTCAGTTTGACGGAGGCTACTGTTAAGCCCATTACACAACTTGTCATGGTACTTCTTTACACCATAATCCACATTTCCAGCATCAGGTGTTTCTTTTGTTAACCTTTCATTTGTTAACTCCTCCTGTGGGGCTTTCCAAAAAGAAAATAATTACAACATTGTTCACACAGTCATGTTGAATCCTTGGGGTCCTGAACCAACACAGGCAAGTTGCATTCTGGGGGTCCTTCCTCCTCATTTGTCAGGCTGAGTCGAGGTCTCTTAGATGGTCTTTCTACTATTGTTGGTTGTAGGAAGAGTAACGGACTGTCCAAAGGAAAGGTGAGGGTCCCAACACCACAGTCTCTCACTTTGGGCTCTCTCACCTGTATAGCTTCATAGAACATACACAGAAATTAATAATCCTGTCGTAGTGTCTGCATTTATTATTTTCAAAATAGCACACACCTTATAATGTTATATGCAATAGTGTAAAGCAAAACTCCCTTTTTTGAATTCAAATGACTAAGAATTATACTAATGTTGCTTGTGTTGGGAAATACTACATACGACTACTACGTTCCCTGTTAAAAACCACATGTTTTGATTCATGACTGTAGATGTGTCACAGTGCAGGCTATATTTAGAGCACATTTCTGTGTTATATACAATTTTCTATTTACTGTAAAAAAATCAAACTTTACAATGTCTTAGCTGTCATTTTATATCCCTTTCTGGTTGTAATTATGTTTATAATCAATTATATGTAATACCCTTCCTTTATTTGAAATTTGAAAACAGCTTGATATGCAGTGTTATTGCCTCCTGAATTATACTTTGTTTTTATTATAAGACAGTATTCATCTCATAGTATGATCAAACTGCTTTAGTAAATAATACCTATTTTTGTCTGTATTGCATACACACCTTTGCTTCTCACTGGTTGTTTCAATGTATCATAGGACAGCTGTGTGGCAGTAGACTTTGTTGAAGGAGAGTGGTACATCTGAGTGCCCACAGATAGCATCAGAGGGCAGAACTGCGTTGAAACCGAGACTGTGGGTTCAGGATCAGTCTGGCATCCCTTGTGTTTGTACTGTGACGTACAGTACGGTGTGGGGGTCTGTTGTGATGTACTCTGATTGGGGAAAGAAGATAACGAAAAAAAGGGGGTTGCAGGTAAAACAAAGGCACATAATGTGTTACTGCCCTGCATCAGAGCACTCTGTAGCATGCTTGACTTAACAATGAGCTAAGGTTGAAGCAAGAAAATAAACAATACGGACACTCCCCCTTTACGTCCTGTTTGCAAGTCAGGACTGGCTGTATTTGTTTTCACTTTGCAAGTAATTAACGCTACGATTTCAGCGGATACGGTTCAGATAACGGTTTATATCTGACTGCTTGGTGCACATATTGATATGCGCAAATCACTGTTTGCTCCATAAAAAAGGACAAAGCTACACTGTGTGAACGCCTATCGTCTACTGACACCGATGCATAAGACATTTGGTCCGATTATCGAGCCAAACCTTGCAGCGATATAATGTTACTTACAGCTTGTGCTTCGGACTCCTCAACACGACCTTTTACCGACGGGACAGACCCGTCTTTTAGCACCAGCCTGGCAGAAAATCCTGCTTCATACTGGGCTCGGTTGAGGAAACAGTCCTCTGTGAAGTGGCGTGAGCAGACAAACACGTACGCATATGGCTGTTTTTTGCCCGAAAAAAGAAACTGCATCCACTTTTGTCTGGTACTTTCGTCTTTAGGAAATGCAAATAAATTCAACTTCTTGTCTTCCCCCTCACAGCCGAAAAAACACTTTCTAGGAGTCATACTAAGCGACTTCAAAAGAGCTGGGTAAAATGACCAAAAATGGCGCCTATTCGGTCCAATAAAAATTGCTCGCCTGTTGGATACACTTTGCCTGCATCAAGGATGTATTACGCCAAAAGTTTCTAGCTTCCGGGTTTACTTCCGTGGATGTAAGGATCATTACATCCCTGACTTTGTTAGTGGCACATAAATTAGATAGGATAGAGGTGAATGGAGAACAAAACCCCTTTCTTTCTCTTGCTTGACCCTTACAGTGAGGGCATCTGTTGGCTTTGTTGAGCTGTGGGAGATATCTTGTTGGCATGATNACTCTAAATCAATACAGGGTTGTTCTAAGAAATCACCATCATCATATGATCTAACATTTCTGTCCTGATGGAAGTAGTCTCTTCCAGGATGACAACGCCCCGTCCAAAAGAGTTGAGGGGTCACTGAAAGGTTTGATGTGTGTGAAAATGATATGACTCATATGCTATGGCCTTCACAATCATCTGATCTTAACCCAGCTCAACACCTATGGGAGATTTTAGACCAACAAGTCAGACAGCGCTCTCAACCACCATCATCAAAACAAAAAATAAGGGGAATATCTTTTATCTGAATGGTGTTCACTTAGAGAGTGTACACAAATGAAACACTGAAGCTGTTCTAGCACTACTAAACTTGTCTAAGTAAGGGATAAAATACAAATAAATGCACCTAGAAAAAAAATCAAATCAACATTTTTCATTGTTTTTATAATTTTGATTTTTGAAATTGCTATTTGTCTTTTCTTTTTTTGTTGCTTTGAGAGACTATTTGGTTCAAGTATCTCCTCTGTCTTGTTTTGATGGAAGAGAAATTGAAGAAAATATTGTGGCATGTAAAAAAGGAACTGAGAACAAAAACTACACACACATTTGAACCACCATGAACATAACACATATTCATTCTTGTTAAAGCAACAACCAAACACAATAATTACTTGCTTTAAGACATTCTCTGTTAGTCTAGCATCATTGAACA